>JAVDBV010085238.1:0-10624 GCA_032619315.1 Piper longum | reverse complement strand
TAGCGGTCGCCAGTTCAAGTCTGGTTGAACCCGTATTCAGATCTAGAGGTCGCCAGTTCAAGTCTGATTGAACCCGTATTTAGATCTAGAGGTCGCCAGTTCATGTCTGGTTGGACCCGTATTCAGATCTAGAGGTCGCTAGTTCAAGTCTGGTCGGACCCGTATCTTGATTAAGAGATCACCAGGTCAGGTCCGGTTGGACTCTTACTCAGATCCAGAGGTCATCGGTTTAAGTCCGGTTGGGCCTTTGTTTAGTGAGAGCTTCCCAACAAACGGGGCGTAGCAATCACCTGAGTGCAGTGATAGCCTCCCCATAAAAAAGGCTACGGTCGGGGTTGTGCGAGGTACTCGCACTAGAGATGGTAGTGGTAGCCTCCCCACAAAAGGCTACAGCCCAACCCAACATTGGATAGCATACACCGAACGTTCTCCAGCAAGGTTCGATTCATTCGCTCTCCCACCACATTCTGTTGTGGTGTATGTCTGACAGTGAACTGTTTGACAATGCCTTCCTCTTCATAGACCTTTTGAAATTGATTATTTTTAAAATCACCACCATTGTCTGTGCGAAGGCGTTTGACTCTTCTCCCTGTTTGAGTCTCCACCATCTTTTTCCATTTCAGGAAAATTCCCAACACTTCATCCTTTGTCTTCATAGTATACACCCAAACTCTCCGGGAAAAATCATCAACAAGGGAAACGTAATAGTGTTTACCTCCCAATGAAGTTGTCTGGGAAGACCCCCACACATCTAAGTGAACAAAATCCAAAATACCCTCAGTATCATGGATTACTGTGCCAAATTTCACCCTTGTTTTCTTCCCTTTGATACAGTGCTCACAAAAATCTAATTTGCAAGCCCGAGCACCTTTTAATAATTCTTCATCTAAAAATAATTTTAAGGATTTTTCTCCAGCATGCCCCAAGCGCATATGCCATAACCTGGTTGCTTCTGACTCCTGATCATCAGTAGGATTTGACGTCGCTGGTGCCTCCCCAACAATTATACTACGCATAAAGTAATACACATTATTTTTTCTTCGAATCCCCTTCATTATCACAAGAGCACCAGAGATGATCCTCATTATCCCATCTTTCGCCCTCACTTCAAAACCTTTTGACTCTAAGGTTCCGACAGAGATGAGATTCTGTTCGAATTATTTTAATGATGTGCAAGTGTACACAGTCGAAACAAGTATTATAATGATAAGTTTCGAATATCGTCCCATAGAGAGATGAATTTTCTTAAATCAATTAAAGTAAAATAAATTAATAATAAAACAAAACAATTGATTTAACTAAATCTCAATAATAACTTTAAATAAAAGGAGAAGTGAAAATGATAAAGATCATTCTAGAGTCGAATTTCCCTTAACATTAATTTAATCTTCATCAAATCTTACTCTTATCTTTTATTCCCTCGAATTGTCGATCTAGGATAATTATATAACATGGTGGCTCCCGCTCCTTCATGCATCTATTATTTTGCCTCAATTTCTACCTCCCGGTGATAATTGATTAATCAATAAAATAATGCATTAAGAATTGCCTTACAATCGCATACGGTGTTGTGTATCTTCCGATCACAATGACAAACAAGTCACAAGACTCGTCGTATGATGAATTATCAATGACTAATCTAATTAATTTCTCCCGAAATCTAATTAAACCTCATGATCGAAAAATAGGTGATCAATCTATTCTTAGCATTAAGAACATGATAATTAAAACAATCAGATAGAATAAAAGAGTAAGAGGTTGAAATGAGTTCAATTAAATCATGTTAAGTTCTATTCTACTTTAGAACGATATAAAAATTTACTCCATAATAGAAGACAAGAACACAATAAAGAAGAAACTACTTTTTATTATAAACATAAAAGAACTACAAAAAATTAGAACTAGTTCTAAACTAAGAGTTGAGATGAGATATGATGAGATCTGATTCTAACAACAACTGGCCACCCCTTTATATAGAAGAGAAGATACAAGAATTATAAGAGGGTGTTCAAAAATCAACATAGTCTAATTAATTATGATGTTCCTTCAAGTTTCCAATTCCTCGACTCCGTTGAACACCACAAATTGTAGCCATTGGGTGGGGCCAATCGTCATAACCATAAGCTTATATGTTTTCAATGGTTTTCTGCATTAAAACACCAAATTTAAGTATATCAAATAAAATATTAATTAACTAAGAAAATAAAGTAAAATATCACTTTATTAATAATATTTATACTCAGGAAGTACAAAATCACATTAAAACATAGGTAAATATTGTATATTTTGAACACTTAAGAGATTCTTCATCAAATCTGGCATATAATGAACACGAGTTAAAGTTCTGGTTGATCCATCATGATTCCTTAAGTGAACGGAACCAACTCCTTGTGTGACAAGAGGGGCATTATTTGCTGTGTAGACAATTCCACCATTTAGTTCTTTAAAATCAAAGAACCACTCTCGATTGGGCGTCATATGATGGCTACAAGCAGAATCTAGCAACCATGAACTAGAGTTGCTAGTTGATGCAGCAATAGAAAGGTCTGAATCTGCATCATCACACTCAGCAACATTTGCAACAGCTTTTCACTTGTCAGGTTTGCATTTGTTCTTCAGCTTGGGACAATCTTTCTTCCAATGGCCTTTTTCTCTATAAAAGGCACATTTATCTTTGCTCGATCTGGACTTTGACTTCGATCTTCCCCTTCTTCCTTTATTCTGGCTCTGCGACCGGCCTTTCTCCACAACAAGAGCTTCAACTTCTGCACTTGTGTTTTCTTGTTTTTCCTTCTTTCTCAATTCGTAACTATACAAGGCAGCAGTTACTTCACTAAGAGACACAGCAACCTTCCCATGAAGTAGAGTAGTTTCAAGAAACTCGAATTCATGAGGAAGTGATCCCAACAACATGAGAGCCAGATCTTCATCCTCAAAAGTCACGTCCATATTCATCAAATCAGTTACTAGCTGATTGAAGCTAGTAATATGATCATTTAGAGCGGTACTAGGAACATAGTTGAACCGGAACAATCTCTTTTTCATGTAGAGCTTGTTCTAACTACTTTTCTTCAAGAATTTCTCCTCCCATGCCTTCCACAATTTGCTTGCAGAAGTTTCTTTAGAAAAAACATACTTCTGCTCTCTAGAAAGGCACGCTCGAATGGTACCACTTGCCATTCTATTCAACGTCTTCCATTCTTTCTCCTCAAGATCTTCTGGTTTCTTTTCTTCGATGGCAATATCTAGACCCTGTTGAAAGAGGGTATCTAGAACCTCACTTTGCCACATGCCGAAATGACCGGTACCATAAAAAATCTCCACAACAAATCTTGGATTTGTAACAGTAGTTCTTCCCAAATTTGAATATGAAGAAGCTGTTGCCTTCGATGTGGATGCTTCTGTCATTTCTGCTACAATGTCTATTTAATAGCTCTCAATGCGGAAAGCCAACTGGCTCAAGGAAAATTTTTTCTGATATTGAAGATCAGCACAAGCCGCAACCACATGGCATACTAAAATTAACCAAGAGCTCGAGGAAAATTTTTTCTGATGTGGAAGATCAGCATAAACCGCAACCACAGAGCATACTAGAATTAACCAATGGCTCTGATACCAATTGTTGTGAAAACAGGTAATTTTCACCAAAGATAACTAGTTCACTGTGAAAACTATTACGTAGATGACAAGCATGAAAACTATTGTACTAAAAAATCACCCCAAGATAAAATTCTTAGGAAAGTTGGTGGGACACGATAATCCGTTTAAAAACCAACTCATAGATAAAATTTTATGAAGACAAGTAATATAAATAGCAAAAACCAACTCATAGACAAAATTTTATGAAGACAAGTAATATAAATAGCACAATAATTAACACCAACTATACCCGATAATAGCTATTAAATAGACAAGAAAAGAACAAGAACAAACACCAGAATTTAACGAGGTTCGGCAATTGCCTACGTCGTCGGACACTATTAAAATAATATTTCACTAAAGAGAAATATTATAAAGAGAGAAAGAATAAATTACTAATGGTAGAAGGAACAATTACCAATCATAGGAAGGGAAGTTGGTAACTTTGAGATTACCTTTGGGATGATTTTTACAAAGGGGGATGAATCATTTTATAGGGAAAGGACCCATCCCATTTTCCTCCACTTCTTGATGTGGGATTTTGACACCCACATACAACATGGACGACATGGAAAGTAGTCGGAGCACACCGTTGTTGCGTCGGCGTCGGTGAAGAAGGTGGGAGCGAATATGCATGAAGAACGGCCCACGTCCACACAGCCCATCGATGACTCACACCACATTGAACCAAGATGTTGCACATGCACTGATTACAAATCACTCAAGTACAAGCCTGTTTCCGACCGGTTTGTGGGTTGCTGACTGACCTTGACCGTCATGGAGTCTTTGCGTACGCCGTGCTTGTGCTCCAGCTGTACACTGGCGCCTTCAGATGTGCACTCCACTTGTGTGGGGGCAAACGTCAATGCCAACATTGAAATTCATCTGCTTCCCTTGAAAATGACTTACCCAAACTCCCAATAATAACAGGATTTCTTTTCTTCTTTTATTTTGTGAATTGGAATTTGAATGTGAATGTGAATACTAAATGTATGCTAACGCTGGGGAAGAAATGGGGTACTAAAAGAAACAGTTCTACATCATCAGGACGAGAAGGGAAGAAGGAAAGAGAGTCACCAAGACATGAGGATCGTAGTGCACATCGGATGAGGTCACCAACTTTCTAAAAGCAACATCAGCATAGATCTCCAACACCTGAGCAGTCTCCAGATATACATCCTAGGAGGAAAAGGAAACTGTTGGTCCCGAACCACACAGAACAACCCAAACAAGTGCATCTTCCAGTTGACTTCAGTGATACAGAACCGACATAATAGAAATGTTCCCTAGTCTTGCTGGTATGATCTTCTCCTCCCAGCTCAATGATGAGTCCCTTTCCTTTCATTTGCTTGCTGCTCTGTTTTGAGGGCGCCATGGATCACCACCTGGAATCGATGAAGATGGACGACGCTCGATGAAGGGAATCGAAGCCAAGGGAATTCCTTGGTTCGGCGGTGGTGTTCTTCCTAGAAAGTAGGAATGGAAACCAACAAGACAATAACCGTAATTCAATTTCATGCCTTCCAATTACATTTCAGCAGCCCTTTATACCTTCCCGCACTTTCCCTCATTCAAGACCAATCTAATTACATTTTTACCCCTCACGTCATAGTCTTCTAACTAAATTCATACCAATACCCTCCCCGTGAAACACAGCCTTGCCCTCAAGGGTGCTAGAATACATACGTTACAAGAAACAATTTTCGATCGGGGTTGCTGCTGGTAGAGAAGAATGGACATAGGCGTCTGCAGCAATTGAAGCCTTCAATTGGGAGATGTGAAAGATGTTATGTATCTGAGAATCTTCTGGGAGATGCAATTGCTAAGCCACTTGTCCAATGCGTCGAATGATGGGGAAAGGACCATAAAATCGTGTAGCTAGTTTGTTCGGCTTCCTTGTTCTCAAGGACTATTGTCGGTATGACTGGAGTTTCAAATAAACCTGCTGCCCTTCCTAAATCTTAACATCACACCTCTTGAGATCATGAAAATGCTTCATCTTCAGCTGGGCTGCCGCCAAATTGTCCTTCAATTCCGTCCAAGGCAAACATTTAACCCAGGTGTTATAACAAAATTCAGTCCAAGGCAACCATTTAACCCAGGTGTGTGGTCTATCTGCTGTAAAACATCTCAGATATTGTTCCAATACCCTGTTTATGGCTTCAGTTTGGCCATCGGTTTGAAGGTGGTAAGCAGAACTGTAATTGAATGCCACTCCTTGTAATCTGAAGAGTTCTTTCCAAAAGGAACAGGTGAAAATTAGATCTCGATCACAGATTATGGACGTGGGCATTTCATGCAACTTGAAGATTTCCTCAAAAGATAGCTGAGCTATTTTCGGAGCTGTGAATGGATGAGCAAGGGGTATGAAATGGCTATACTGAGTGAGACGATCAACAACCACAAATATACCATCCTTGGCAGCGCTTTTGGGTAACCCCATGATGAAATCCATGCTGATAGATGTCCAGATTTGTTGGGGTATGGGGAGGGGCTGTAACAACCCTGCCAGTGCCAATGTGGAGCTCTTAAATCGCTGACAGGTCTCACAACTGCGCAAGTGAGCCAGTACATCTTGATACATTCGGGACCAATAGAAGACTGATCTTAACCTTTTCATAGTTTTTTGAACCCCCTCATGAGTCCCATTGTGAAATTCTTTCAAAATAATGGGTATGACATTCATTTGAGGAATCAAATAGATCCTTTTCTTGTAAAAGAGGATGCCATCTCTCAGCTCCCAATTTGAGGACAACTTGTTGTCCATACACTGCTGTCTCAATTTCATCATTGGCTCGTCAGTGGTATAGGTTTGTTTGATCACCTCCAACCATTGAGGTACCACTACTGAAACTGCTCTACATGAAAGGGCTTTTTTTTTTCTGATGTGTTGCCAAATGTGTCCAACGCCTCTTCCTCATGTTGTCTAGACAATGCATCAGCTACCTTATTTTCTTTACCAGACTTGTATTCAATGACAAAGTCGTACCCCAGCAGCTTCACCAGCCATCTTTGTTGCGCTGTTGTATGAATTTGTTGATCCCACAAAAACTTGAGACTGGCATGATCAGTTCGAATCACAAATGTCCTTCCCAATAGGTAGTGGCGCCACTTTTGGACAGCTAATACCAACACCATTATCTCCCTTTCATAAGTTGACAATAGCACTTGCCTCCCACTCAATTCCTTGCTAAAGAACGCAGTAGGTTGATCTTGTTGCATCAAAACAGCTCCTATCCCCGACCCACTGGCATCACACTCCACCACTGGCATCACTTAATACCAGAACATGAGCACTTGTGAGAGCTAATTTCAGGTTCTGAAATGATTCTTCAGCTAGTTGATCCCACTGACACACATCTTTTTTCAGCAAATTAGACAATGGTGCGGCTATATGGCTCAAGCCCTTAACAAATTTTCTATACTACCCTGCCAATCCCAAGAAAGCTCTTACTTGTTTAATGGATCTTGGTATTGGCCAATTCACAATGGCCACTATCTTTTCCTGGTCCACCCCAACCCCTTCGGAAGAAATAACATGACCTAAATACTGAATTTGATGCCGCCCGAAAGAACACTTTTCCTTCTTGGCATATAGCTCATGTCTTAGCAATTCCTCCAGGGTCACTTCAATATGATGTAGGTGTTCACTCCAGCTCTTGCTATAAACAAGAATATCATCAAAGAAAACTAATATAAATTTTCTGAGATAGCAGGAAAATACTTCATTCATCAATGCTTGGAAAGTTGAAGGAGCATTGGATAACCCAAAAGGCATGACTTTAAATTCATAGTGACCATGATGTGTGCGAAAAGCTGTTTTCTGTACATCAGTTCCATGCATCCTTATTTGATGATAACTCGATCTCAAATCCAACTTAGAGAAGTAGGTAAAGCCATGTAGTTTATCCAAGAGTTCATCAATGTTAGGGATAGGAAATTTGTCCTTGATAGTTGCCTTATTGAGAGCCCTATAGGCGACACACATCCTCTAGCTTCCACTTTTTTCTTGACTAACAACACTGAAGCTGAATATGGACTCGAAGTGGGCTGAATAATTCCTGCCTCAAGTAATTCCCTGACTTGTCTCTCTATTTCATTCTTTTGGAAGTAAGGGTACCTGTAAGGCCTAACTGCTACCGGAGGTGTTTCCGCCTTCAAATTCACATGATGATCATACACCCTTTTTGGTGGTAGACCTTTAGGAACAAAAAAAACCCTTTCAAACCTTAGCAGTAGCTGATCCCACTGTTCCTTTTGTTGTGCGGTTAATGTGGGAGTGAGCTGATTCAAGCTATAGTTGTCCACCACTTGTAGGTTCATCAATAGCCCCTGTTTTCTTTTTTTGAAAGATTGAGTAATCTGTTTCTTGTCACACACTTGGCTTGGAGGAGTCATCTGGCCCTTTAATTCTCTCATTGTCCCCTTTTCCTTGAAGAACATTGTAAGTGTTTTAAAGTTCCATAATATTGGCCCCAATGTTTTAAGCCATTGAATTCCTAAGACAACATCGATCTCCTCTAGCTGAATTACAAAAAAATCTGAAACAGTGGTATATCCAGGAAGTTCAAGCTTGACGGCTACACACTTACCCCCACACCCCATCTTTTCACCATTAACTATCTGGACTTTTAGCCCTTTACTTGATTCAATTGGTAATCTCAGTTTTTTGACCAAACGGGCATTGATAGAATTGTGTGAACTCCCCGAATCAATCAAAGTTGTTACTTGGTGTCCCGCCAACCTTCCAAGTAATCTCATGGTATTAATAGTTGCTTGTCAGCGCATTTAAAGAGATTGTTGGGGTTGTCGCCTCCACCTCCTGATCAGTGATGTCTACCACTTCTATGACAAATAATTTCTTGCATTTGTGTCCAGGGACAAACTTGTCATCACACCTGAAACATAACCCTGCTTCTTTCCTCTCTTGCAGCTGTTTGAGACTTAATTTCCTCCCTATAGTAGTGTCCTTGAGTTGTCGAGCTGCTGCCCCCTCAACTTCCCCCTTGCTATATTCAAGGCTGCTTCCCTGGTTAGGTGTATCAACTGTGTATTGATGATTCTTGCTCAATGGTCTGCTGTGGATATGGGGTTTTTGGTACACATGAGGTTCTAAATGTCTGGCCAGCCCCTGCGCGTCTAATAGAGACTCTGGTTTCCTTGCCTTTACCTCTACTCTCAGCTGGGATTTGAGTCCACAAGTGTAGCTGCTAATCAGTTGTTTTTCAGTCATATGACCAGCTTGGGTAGCTAATTTGTTAAACCTTCCAGTCTATTCCTGAACTGAAGCTTCCTGCGTCACTCTGGTAAGATCCCCATAGAAGTCCTCATATTCTGATGGTCCAAACTGAGTATTCATAGCCTCCTTCAATTCAGGCCAACTTGGAACCCCATGGTTTTCTTGAAGCATGTCGAACCAAATCTGGGCGTCCTCCTCAAGATGAAAACTAGCCAATTCAACTTTTAGGTTTTCCTGGATTTGATGCAGCTTGAAAAATTTTTCTGCCCTGCTAAACCACGATATAGGATCTTTTAATCCATCAAACTTTGGAAAACTAATTGTGGAACCTTTCAAACACCCCTCATTTGGAGCAACATAAGGGACATTCTCTTGGTAATTTTGTCGAGCAGGTTCCCTTGCCGCTCTGAACAATCCATATTGTCTGTTGCCCCCTGCTTTGAAGGCTCCCCTTGTTGAAACTTACGTTGGATCCCCTCCACTTGACCTTCCCGCTGTCGCCTACTACCCGACGACAACAATTGATCATGTTGCTGATCATCACGGTGGGTTCCCTGCAATGGTTCTTCCTCCTCTACTCCAATTTCAGGAACCCTCGCTTGGGTTGTACCAATTCCTTCTCGTTCTGCCCGAAATTCTCGATTCCCCAATTACTCAATTCTTGATTGTAACATCAATTCGACATTTGCAGATAATTGGAATACCGCAACAAGCAATTGCTCTTGAACCCTTCTCATCTGAGCAAATTCATAAGAATTAGGGGAAGAAAACATACCTCCCTCGCTTGGCTCTGGTACCAAATTGGTATGATCTTCTCCTCCCAGCTCAATGATGAGTCCCTTTCCTTTCATTTGGTTGCTGCTCTGTTTCGAGGGCGCCATGGATCACCACCTGGAATCGATGAAGATGGACGACGCTCGAAGAAGGGAATCGAAGCCAAGGGAATTCCTTGGTTCGGCGGTGGTGTTCTTACTAGAAAGTAGGAATGGAAACCAACAAGACAATAACCGTAATTCAATTTCATGCCTTCCAATTACATTTCAGCAGCCCTTTATACCTTCCCGCACTTTCCCTCATTCAAGACCAGTCTAATTATATTTTTACCCCTCACCTCATACTCTTCAAACTAAATTCATACCACTTGCTGGGATGGGAGGACGTCGGTGTCTTTAATCCCGGTAGGTATGATTAGAATGAGGCAGAGGAGGATGCTATGTAAGCACTATTGATCAGTGTTTGAGTTGCTTCCCTATGTTGAGTTTCCCTGACCCATTTGCATTGAAAAACTCAATTGCCAGTTTTTGGTTCTTCGGTTATCACACTAATGGTTGGCATTTGGTATATCGACGTGTGATTTCGTCCTTTGCTATAGAAGTTTAATGAGTTGGCCTTTAGAATTCTACTCATCTTTTTCTATATAAAGGAGACTTCTGATGTTAGAAGAGAACAACATCCTCTTGAGAGCTTTTGAGCACATTTGGCTCATATAGGGAGAGTTTGGAGAAGTATTCATCATCTCAAGTTGAAGTAGGGGTTGTCATCTAGGGTGTGAGTTTGATATAATTTTCATTTGAGGGGTATGTTAGTTTTCTCAATTTCTCATATATTTGTATTCTAAAGAATTGTATTTTCAGATCTTGTTATTGGTCTGATTTGGGATAAGGAGAGTTTTTTTTTCCGATACTTGATTGTAAGAGATTTCTTAATAAAAGTTGATCGAGTAGGTTGGTTTTCTTTTCTCTAAAT
>JAVDBV010085236.1:0-13427 GCA_032619315.1 Piper longum | reverse complement strand
ATTCTTTTCTGCTGTATTCATGACGTTATCATCATATACTTGGGTACACATGACCCCTCGTGGCTCATACACGCGACTGGCGTCGGCTCAGTACACGTGTTCTGAAACATACTCGACTCGAAAATAACGGTCGAACCGACCGGTTCTAAATATAAAACCCTGACTCGAATTGTGGGTTTTACATTAAATACTCACCGTCTTCCACAATTTTTCTCGAATGTTTTGTACCTCTTAGAACATCATGTCTTTACGATTCCCCATGTAGTTGCATATCTTCTCACATTCTTCGATCGAATGATGAGGACCCCAACATTTTTCTGGTGTCAATGATAAACAAGCCGTTTTAGGGTTGCCCATTGATCTTAAAGGTTGAATATGATGTCCTCAATTTTTTTACTTTGTTCATGTTCATTATAACATAATTCTTGTTTTCCAATTGCTTATTGGTTTTCTTGTCAGGAAAAAGAGCTTTTATTGCGGGAATAGCTGATGATAATGGATATGGCTGGGCAATTGCAAAAACACTCTGCTGGTGCTGACATTCTTGTTGCACATGGGTGCCGGTATGTCTCTTGGTAGTCTATTGGTCTTTTGGGGCCTTTTGTGCAATGTACAATTTTCTTCTGATGCTATGAACTTCTCTTTTCAGGCCTTGCACAATTTTGAAACCAGCTTCAGACGTAGGAAATTTGACGAATGTCGCATGTATGAACATATTAGATTTATTTATTTTTTCAAACCAAGATTAAAATATTGGATGTTGGTAGCATTTTGGTGATTTGGCAGTCTGGATGTTGCAGACTTCCTGATGGTTCTCTGATGGAGATTACAAAAGCGCTGGATGGAGTTTATGACAATCTAGACGATGTACCTGAAGAAGTAAGTTGGACATATGAGAGATAATCTTTGATGTTGGCCTACACATTTTCCACTCATTTTGCTGTCGCTTTTGTTGGAGTCCCTCATCATACGATGAATATGAGATGACGTATAAATCGTAAAGACATGTTATTATTTTAAGAGATATGAGGAATTTGAATAGAATTATAGAAGATAATGAGTATTTAGTGTTTGACTATTCATATTTACCTGATTAGCTATATTATAAATATGTATCTTTTTCTATATATATGTAGTTGGATATATGTAATAGATATAATTTGAATAGTATGTAATATTAGGTTTTACTGTTAGGTTTTACATAGAAGAGGGAGAGCCTCTCCTCACAAGGTCTGATCTTCTTGTATGCTAAGAGTTTTACTCTTGATGAAGATAAGTGTACCTGCTTTGTTCGATGGTGAACCGGTTTTGCCTGATGGGTGTTCTCTTTTAGGGGAGATATAAGAGGTTTTATTTCAACTTGGAGAGTGTCCACTTTAGGTGTGCGTGCCATCTTTCTTTCATCCTTTATTGGTTTAGTGTTCGGAGGTTTTGTGTCTTAAAATCCCAACAACTTTGTATTCGTTGTGTCTTATTTTTCTAAGTTCAGCGGATGCTATGATTAAGGGGAAAACAAACAAACGCTATGCTGGTACGTCGAATTGGACTGTTAGGGTATAGTGATTTCACTCACAACTACTAAGTGCCATATTTTCCAAATGTATATATGCACTTGTTTCTTGCACTTGGCTTCTCTTCTTCTATAGTGTATCTCTTTAACGTTTGATAAGTTTTGGATTTGTTAAAGATACTTTATCGATGGATAAAGGCAGGAAAATATCTGCTATTGATGAGTAAAAAATTGAAGTGAAGGCTAATTATCTGTAGTAAAGGATGCAGCAGTTTTAATTATAGGTCGGAACTAATCACCGAAGAAAATAGTATTCCTTCCTATCAAATTCATCCAGTATTTCTTTTATATTCTAGTGTGGTATGTGGTGGTTTTATTTTGCATAGAAGTGTTCACATTATCAATTTTTGTGATCTAAATTAGATAATAAAGCACTACGACAGTATGCTAGAAAATTAACTTTTGAAAAATTTTGAGGGATCTACTACTTCTAGGCTAGGCTGCTTGGATTTCAGGGAGCCCTACGAAGTGTAGCGCTTTTGGAGATCTTGGGCAAATTTTTGAGGTCTCATTCGATTGTTTAATAATAAAGAATAAATAACAAGTTAGTATTTTTTATCTTTTCTATGACAGAAGTTGGAACTATAACGAGATTAAGTTCTCTTGAGATTGCTACCATGCTTTTTGCTATTAATTGAAATTTGAAATGGCTTATTTTAGACTTTGTGGATATTTCAAAGCTGAAGCTCGGACTAGTAAAATGTTCCGACAATGACTCAAACTTTGTTTGAAGTTTTGGAAGTTTTTACATTTTTAAATTGCTCCGACAATGACTCAAACGTTGCGTTGGTAAAATGTTATGGCAAATATAATATATAGTATTTGAATTGTGCAGTATTTTTTGTTGTTGATATCTTACCTTCGTTGGTCTTTTTACTCAGGGAGTGGCAGAATCTGTTAAGCAAGATTTTGGCTCTATTGATATTCTTGTACATTCTCTTGCCAATGGTCCTGAGGTATTTTTTTCTTAATCTGTTGAAGAGCATTAATAATTATTATCACTTTGTTATGATATTTTTTCTTTGGTTTACTCAGGTTCGCAAGCCGTTGCTTGAGACCTTTGGGAATGGTTATCATGCAGCCATTTCAGCTTCAAGCCACTCTTTTGTCTCATTGCCATTTCGTTCCAATCATGAATCCTTGTACTGATTACACATTACCTTTGTGTAACGACCCGCCTTAACTAGCGGGTAACCCAAAAATACGAAGGATGTAAAAATAAAATTTGCATAATCACAACATGACAAATAATTCTAAAATTTATTAATTATAAAAATAAATCATATTATATTAATGATAACATGCAACGATACATAAGATAAATTAACTACGGGAACACATTGTCCTATAACCTTAAAGCCGTTTCTCATAGTCATATTTATAATTTAAAGAGTATAAAAAGAAGTATTATTTTATTTTTTAATTCGTCAAACCTATGTTGGTAAAAGAATCACCAACCACATTTTTAATCATTAGTTTGAAGTTACTCACCTACGATTATAAAACCACATTAGTAATAAAATCACTAAGTCATATAATTATATGAAACAAGTCAAAATATTTTATATCATTATTTTTCAAGTTTTTTTAGTGATTATAATCCTATGTCGAGGTCTGCAATTTCATATATGCACACACACGTAACGTGGCTCACGCCCTATACTTACCGATATTTACTATTAAATAACCCTCTCGGTATCACAGTGTATAATGAGTCATTTTGCATTATTATGCCTTGTCACTCCCTTTCGGCATGGGGGCAAGTATTTTATCTTTAAGTAATTTTAAAAGTGCGACCCCGTGTCAGACTAAGTTAATTCTTTAACCTCGGTTACACTCGATACATGGTGGTTGAATTTGGACTCAGGCCGACCAATTAAAAAGGAATATACAATATTTCAAATAGTTATGCTGACTTGGATAATTCGCAAGTGAATTCACAATCGCGACGACAATCCTAATTTGATACGATAAGATAAAATAAGTATAATTTTATACCAAATGAATACATGTAATGTCATGCCTAAAACTTGACAAAAAAACACATGCAACACTTTAATTATTAAAGCTTTAAATTTATCAAGATTAACTCAAAAATCAATAAGGTAGTTAATTATCCATGTCACATCATAAATATAAATGATTTAATTATTGAACAATAATTTAATACTCATCTCATTTTACCTACAAAAATATTTATACAATATTATAATACGCTGATAAATTAAAAATCTAATTTATGCCTCATCAACCATATTATAAATAATTAGAATTTTAAGTCACTAGATACTTATTAATTCAACAAAAAATAAATATAATCATCTATATTAATTTTCCCTAAGCACTCATGAGTAATTTATGCATTTAACAGTTTCATAATTAGAAATAAACTATAAATTAATAACTTAACACATCCCAAAACTAATAACTTATTTGTTTAATAACATTTTAGATGTTAGATACCCATACAATAATTTTACCATAGATATATAATATAGCAGAATAACTAACCTCAAGATAATTAATTTAATCTTACCTCATAAAATTTAATTAACATTACAAATTAATAAGTAAGTTAATCAGGTCACCACCCATATAACTACCACAACTAATCATCAAAAAATAGTCTGGCTGGAATAACTCAAATTGATTGAAAACCCAACTTTAATATATTATCATCAAACTAGAGTCTCCTATACCTGTATTATATTTTAATTAACTTGTTCGATATAGATTAAACTAGAATCTTTTAACTTCAAATTTTATCCTATCTATACGTAGCCATCCCAAATAAAATGACTTTTTTTTTGGGTTTTTACACTTTGTCTCCTTTATTCTCTATGTTAGTGGATTTAGTTAAATGAACAATATTGTAGGTTGTGCAAACCATTTCCCTCACCTACATTGCCTCTGAGAAGATCATTCCTGCATAAGAATCCTTGCTACGATTGGCCGTAGATGCATATGGAAAGGAACAAAAGTTTATGTTGTGACATCCTTCCTGTACTAAATTCAGGTATGGTGGTGGTATGAGTTCAGCAAAAGCAGCTTTAGAGAGTGATACTCGGGTATTCCTCTCGCTGTTTTTCTTTTTTTTTTCTCTATTTTTTTATCCATAACTAACTGTACGAATGAAATTGTCTTCTAGGTTAGCATTTGAGGCTGGCCGGCGTTACAAGATTCATGTTAATACTATTTCTGCGGGTAATCTTGTCTGCTAGCTTTGAGCATAAATCCGTTTAATGAGACTTGAGATTTTTTAACTCGATCATGATGACTGCATTTTTTTCAGGCCCATTGAGAAGCCGTGCAGCAAAAGCTATTGGATTTATAGATACAATGATAAGAGTACTCAACGGCCAATGCATCACTTCAAAAAGAGCTCTTGGCAAGTATTTTATTATATTTCTTGTTACCTAATTGAGCTGTTACTACTTCCTTTTTTTACATGAACACAAGGTTACTGTTTGTCTACATGCTGGTTTAATCTGTTGAGTTTTCCTCACCCATTCGTATTGAAAAACTCAATTGCCAGTTTTTGGTTTTTCGGTTATCGCATTAAAGGTTGAGATTTAGTATACCGATGTGTGATTTCGTCATTTGCTATAGAAGTTTAATGAGTTAGCTTCTAAAATTCTACTTATATTTGTCTATATAAAGCAGAATTCTGATGTTAGAACAAACCAATATCATTTTGAGAGCTTTTGAGTACATTTGGCTCATAGAAGGAGAGTTTAGAGAAATATTCATCATCTCAAGTTGAAGTAGGGGTCGTCATCTAGGGTGTGAGGTTGATCTAATTTTCAATTGAAATGTATGTTAGTATTCTAAATTTCTCATATATTTATATTCTTAAGAATTGTATTTTCAGATCTTATTATTGGTCTGATTTGGGATTAGGAGAGTTTTTTTTCGATACTTGATTGTAAGAAATTTCTTAATCAAAGTTGATCGAGTAGGTTGGTTTTCTTTTCTTTAAATTGGGAGAAAAGTTTCCATCCATTTTTTATCTTGGTGTCTCCTATCCATCTTATATTTATTTTCATTTCATCTTGAGGGGAAATATTTTCTGGGTTGTTTTTGTTGAAGTGTCTATTTCTCAACAAGCGGTATCAGAGCTTGGTTATCTTTGGTTCGTTTGTTTATCTTGGTTTTGGGTAGTAACCTTTTGTGCCAAGATGTATGATGAGAAATATGTTAAAATTGCCGCCCTTAAAGGTAAGTCTAATTAGCATTACTGGAAGGGTCGTATTATTGATTATTTATTCAGTAAAGATTTATATGATCCAATTCTTAGTCCTCCTGAGTTGACCAGTCCACCGTTGAATGCTATTCCGGTTGTGACTGATGAAGGGGCGGCTTCGTCAAGTTCTTGTCCACCAGTGACTGATGAAGGGAAGACTCCTTTAATTTCTCCTCTACCTACTGCTAAGGTTGAGTCGAGGGTCACCCCTGAATGGATCAAGATGGACAGAAAATGCATGACCTTAATCAGACAATGGTCAGAACAGAATGTATATAACCATGTGACGGGAACAAAGACAGCTAAAGAGCTTTGGGATAATCTCTTGTATATGTATGAGAGAGACACTCCTGGAAACCGAAATTTTCTGGTCAGAAGGTTGATGAATCTTCAGTATAAGGATGGGACAGAAATCAACGACTACATCAATGAGATGCAAGGTATATTAACTCAATTATCTAGTTTGAATATGTCTCTTGATGATGCTTGGTAAGCTTGTCTATTATTGAATACTTTACCAGAGTCTTGGGAACCTCTAGTCATTTCTTTGAATAACTCTAACAAACAGCTAACTTTTGATATTGTCTCAAGTTACCTTTTGAGTGAAGAAGTGAGAAGGAAAACACAACAGGTAACCTTCTCTAATTCCTCTCAATCTTTGGTTTCGGAATATAGTTTGCGGGGAAGATCAAAGAGTAGGAATCCAAGTGGAAGATATAAAAGTAGAGGAAGGTCTAAATCCAAAAACAAGACCTTCAAGTGCTTTTATTGTGATAAAGCCGGCCATAAGAAACAGTACTGTTACAAATACAAGAAAGATTTAAGGAATAGTAAGGTGCTTGACAATAAGAGTGAAGATGATAAGACTACCAATGTTGCAACAGAAGAAGATATACTAATCATACTTGATGAAGGAAATGATTGTTTGACAACTAATGATGATCTTAGTTGGGTGATTGATTCTGGTGCATCGTTTCATGCTACCCCATGTAAAGATTTCTTCAACACCTATGTGACAGCTGATCTAGGTGTGGTGAAGATGGGCAACAATGGGACTTCTAAAATTGTTGGTCATGGTGATGTGCATATTGTGACCAATTCTGGTTGCAAACTTGTTTTGAAAAATGTGCGTCATATTCCTGATTTAAGGTTGAATTTGATGTCAACATGTGTGCAAGATGATGAGGGCTATGTTTCACAATTTTCATATGGCTTATGGAAATTGGTGAAAGGTTCTCTAGTGGTTGCTAAAGGGAAGAAGTGTGGTGGTCTTTATAGGACTACATCTAGTCTGGTTCACGGGGAGGTTAATGTTACCTCTACTACTCTCTCAGCTGATTTGTGGCATAGAAGGTTGGGACACATGAGTGAAAAGGGGCTAGAATTTTTGAAAAAGAAGAACTATCTTCGACAACTTGATCAGACAACACTAAGCTCTTGTGATCATTGTTTGGCTGGAAAACAACGTAGGGCTTCTTTTATATCTACTAGCAAAAGGAAGACACAAATACTTGAACTTGTACATACTGATGTATGTGGTCAAATGGAGATAAAATCTTTTGGTAGAGCCTCTTATTTTGTCACTTTTATTGATGATGCTTCAAGGAAGGTATGGTGTTATTGTTTGAAGAATAAAAGTGATGTGTTTAACACTTTTAAATCATTTCATGTTCTTGTAGAGAGAGAAACGAGGAAGACTTTGAAATGTTTGAGAAGTGATAATGGAGGTGAGTATTATTCTAATGAGTTTCAGGTTTATTGTGACAAAATGGCATTCAGCATGAGAAAATTATTCCTTATACTCTATAATTGAATGAAGTGGCTGAGAGAATGAACAAAACAATTTAAGAAAGGGTTAGGTGTATGCTTTCTATAGCAAAATTACCTAAAGAATTTTGGGCTGAAGCTATTTGTACTGCTTGATATTTAATTAACAGGTCTCCTACACTTGCTTTAGAAGGAGATGTTCTAGAAAAAGTTTGGATTGGTAGGGTGGAAAATACACTCATTTCAGGGTGTTTGGTTGTAAAGCCTTTGTACATATGCCAAAGGAACTAAGGTCTAAGCTTGATGCTAAGACATTTGAATGCATATTTCTGGATTATGGGGATAAAGAGTTTAGTTTCGGACTTTGGGATCCTAAGGAGAAGAAGATTGTTCGAAGCCAGGATGTAGTGTTTCAAGAGAATCAGTTTCTAGAGGACTTTGGAAATGAAACTACTACCCAAAGTGATACCCAGGATTATGTTATAAAGGTTAAGACTTCACCTGCTCCTCCAAAGGTTGTAGAGGATATTGTTCAAGATGTAGCTGAACAGATTGAGGAAGAAGTCAGAGATGACATTCCTATTTCTTTGCCTCGTGACGGTGAAGGTGATGATAATGACATTTCTAATGATATAGTTCTTGATGTTGTTGATGAACAGGTACATGATAGTGATCGGGTTGTTGATTAAGGGGAGGCTGATGCTACTAGAACAAAATCTGGTAGAATTGTTAAGCCATCCACGAAGTATCCAAAATCTACTTATGTAACACTCACAGAAAGTAGTGAGCCTGAAGACTTCAGTAAAGCTCTTAGTCACAAAGAGAAAGACAAATTGGTAAGTGCCATGCGAGATGAATTAAAGTCATTGCATGAGAACAAGACGTATGAGCTTGTGAATCTTCCTAAGGGGAGAAAAGTCTTAAAGAACAAGTAGGTTTATCGGCTTAAGCATGAAGAAGGGAACTCACAACCAAGGTACAAGGCAAGACTTGTGGTGAAAGGTTTCAGGCAAAAGAAAGGTATTGACTTTGACAAAATTTTCTCACCATTTGTAAAAATGTCTTCAATCCATTGTGTGCTAGGTTTAGCTGCAAGTATGGATCTGAAGGTTGAACAGTTAGATGTGAAGACTGCATTTCTCCATGGTGATCTTGATGAAACAATATATATGGAACAACGTAAGGGCTTTATAGATAAGGAAAAGAAACAAATGGTGTGTAGATTGAAGAAGAACTTCTATGGCTTGAAGCAAGCTCCTAAACAGTGGTATAAGAAATTTGACTTTTTTATGGATAGTCAAGGCTACAACCAAACTGTTTCAGACAATTGTGTATTTATCAAGAAATTTGGGAAGAATGACTTTATCATTTTGCTTCTTTATATTGATGATATGTTGATTATTAGGCAGGACAAATCAAAAATTGCAGATTTGAAGGAAAAATTAGACAAATCCTTTGCTATGATGGATTTGGGTCCTGCTAAGCAAATTCACTGTATATTTATCCGTCGAGATAGAAAAGCTACGAAAATTTAGTTATCTCAAGAAAAATATATTGAGAAAATTCTTGAGCGATTCAGCATAAAGGAAGCCAAACCGGTTTCTATTCCACTAGGAGCTCAATTCAAGTTAAAGAAGGGTGAGATAAGTGAAGCAGAAGTAAATGAAATGAAGAATGTTCCTTATGCATCTACTGTAGGGAGTCTTATGTATGCTATGGTTTGTACTAGACCAGACATAGCATATGCTGTCGGGGCAGTAAGTAGACATTTGTCTAATCCTACTAAAGAACATTGGCAAGCAGTTAAGTGGATATTGAGATATTTGAGAGGTACTTCCAAGCTAGGTTTATGCTTTCGAGTAGTATGCCTATCTTATCATGTTATACTGATGCAGATATGACTGGTGATCTTGACTCTAGGAGATCTACTTCTGGGGTTGTTGTTACTTTTACAGGTGGTGCTGTTTCTTGGTAATCCAAATTGCAAAAGTGTGTTGCTCTATCCTCAACTGACGCTGAATTCATTGCAATTACAGAAGTTTGCAAAGAAGTTCTATGGTTGAAAAGATTTTTGAATGAAATTGGGATACTTCAAGATAAGTATGAGGTACTTTGTGATAGTCAAAGTGCTATACATTTGAGTAAGAACTCTAGTTTTCATTAAAGAGTAAACACATAGATGTTCGATATTATTTGATAAGAGATGTGTTGGAGAGAAAGTTGTTAGAGTTGAGTAAGGTTCACACTGACAAGAACATCTCTGATATGTTAACCAAGATTGTGACAAAGGACAAACATTTATTTTGTCGAAGTGGAGCTAGTATATAGAATTTTGCTACCACTTATGTCTAGTTAGCTCATGGATTCGTGAAGGGGAAGATTTGTTGAGTTTTCCTTACCCATTCGCATTGAAAAACTCAATTACCAGTTTTTGGTTTTTCGGTTATCGCACTAAAGGTTGAGATTTGGTATACCGATGTGTCATTTCGTCCTTTGCTATAGAAGTTTAATGAGTTGGCCTCTAAAATTCTACTTATATTTTTCTATATAAAGGAGAATTCTGATATTAGAACAGAACAACATCATCTTGAGAGCTTTTGAGCACATTTGGCTCATAAAATGAGAGTTTGAAGAAGTATTCATCATCTCAAGTTGAAGTAGGGGTCGTCATCTACGGTGTGAGGTTGATCCAATTTTCAATTGAAGTGTATGTTAGTTTTCTAAATTTCTAATATATTTGTATTCTTAAGAATTGTATTTTCAGATCTTGTTATTAGTCTAATTTGGGATTAGGAGAGTTTTTTTTCGATACTTGATTGTAAAAGATTTCTTAATCAAAATTGATTGAGCATGTTAGTTTTATTTTCTTTAAATTGGGAGAAAAGTTTCCATCCATTTTTTTATTTTGATGTCTCCTATCCATCTTATATTTGTTTTCATTTCATCTTGAGGGGAAATATTTTCTGAGTTGTTTCCGCTGAAGTGTATATTTCTCAACATAATCAGCTTTCAAGAATGTATTATGAAAGATGAGGTAATAATCGGCTTTAATCCGGGCTGGTGAAAATGTAATATATGAAGTTGGAAATGGTGCTGTATTTTTGGCATCACCGTTAGCTTCGGCAATCACGGGAACAATTGTGTACATAGACACTGGCTTACACGCCATGGGAGTTGGAGTCGATAGTCCAGCTTTTGCATAGCTCAGCGTTCCGAAGTCGGAGCAATAAGCGATTAGCTTTGATAATTCATCCAAGCTGCAAGATAATTTAAGAAAAAAAGGTTCACAATGATTCATCTTCTATCTAATTTTACTCAAAATCACAAAGAAATGAGCAATGAATAGCACAAAGCAAAGATAACACAAAACAAAATAAAATTCTTATATACAATAATGATAGATTGATATGATAAATAGTTTACAATGCTTCTATTTATAGATGAATACATAGTAATCCTACTTAAACTAGAACAAAAAAGACTCCAACTTGTACAAAAAATAACTAATTATGATTCAAATAAGAAATAACTTTAACTTATACGATTTAAATAAATAGAAAATCTTATGAGACATATATAATATAACTAGAAAATATAGTGATACTAAAAAATCTCTATAATCAAATCCCCTTAACTGAAAAAAAGGACCTCGACTTTGCAGCTTTATAATTTAGAAATCATACTCTCAAAGGTAACTTTCAAAATTTTCTAAAGTAATATCATTACATTGATGATCATATGTAACATTATTATTTCATTTTCTACACAAACTTCACCTTGTGTGAGTAAATTGTGACTTTGTAGGGCAATCAAGTGATAGATGACTTAGTTTACGATCTGGAGCATAACTGGTTTGTATTAGGCCTTATAGAACTAGATGGGCCCAGATAAGGAGGTGACCGTTGTTGCTTTGCACTATGTGGTGCTAGTTGTGGAGAAAAGCTTTGATATTTTATAGTGGTAACCCTATCACCAGTGGATTGAGATGGAGGTCAAAATGCTAGGTTTTCTTATGAATGCCTTCAAATAGGAGCAGCTTTATTCAGCTAAGACTCAAAATATTCAGCATTAGGTATAATCATAGGCACATCTAAAAAGAAAACTCTACAATCTATACTTAAAATCAGCCCATAAACCATGTCAATAACAAGCCAGAAGCTAATCATTGCTCTCACTAAATTAAGCTCAAGCTTTTAATGAATGGAACTCTCAAGTTACTCCCTAATAGTAGGGGCCTTTGTGGAATAATAATTAACCTCGTAAATAATTATTGCTTGTACTTATAACAAATTAAGTGGCTCTTCAACTTCATACGAAAATCACTTAAAGTAGTAATTTGTAATTTACCGAATTGCTCCCACTTAATGAATAAGGATCTCCACCAAGTAATAGCTACGTCTCGAAGTCGAGACACAACAACCTCAACGAGAGGTGGAACTCCAATACTACTAAGAACTTACTTAGTTATCTAAATCTAATCAATAACCTCATTAGTTCGATAATCTTCTTTAAACTCTAAAAACTCGAATTTCATTCTACTTTTCAACTCTTTGTTATTGCCTAGAGGGGCTTATATAATAATTCACGAATAAAAGAATTACAAATTGGCTGATCCTAAGGATTAAGCATTGGAGAAGGCGCATAGGTAGGAAAATTGCGGCAAAGGTTGAGGAGGAACTACTTGGTGTCACGACTCTAAACTCTAGTGGATTGATTTGACACCTTAGTAGCTACAAGAGAAGGTACAAGAGGAACCTGACCAGCCATCCACATTATAAAAAATTGATCAAAATATTTTGTAAGTTCTGTCAAACATACATAAGAATCATTTAGATGTGTCTCATGACTATCATGATGATTGTTTGATTCTTTTCATGCTTGTAAAACAAGATTCAACTTATATTTTATTACTCATAGAAAATGAGAAGCATCCCCTTGTTTAGGAGCCATAACTAACGAGATGAAGTCAAAACAGACAACTTATACCTTTTCTCAATTATTTTCCTCTTTTTTTTTTTTGGTCTCAGCCGATTCTTTGTTATACCCCGGCTAACTCAAAACAGGGAAGAGGGCTGGGGAAGTGCAAGAGAAAAAAAGAGGAACTCGAGTTAGTGGCACCCAAATCTGGTCTGTTCTCCTGGGCTAAACTAAGTAAATAAGACTAACCCGAACCAAGCTTAAAACAAAACCTGGAATACCAATCGTGTTCCTATCTTCTCCACGATGGATTTTTCCAGATTTACGAACTCGCTCGACGACGGCTTGGCTATGAGGAACGACTGATGATGGCCAAGTGATGATCGATTAGGCCTTAGAGAAATCCGGAATGAGGCATTGTAGTCGGCGCGGAGGCCAAGGCGGGAGCTTGGGCTAGCTGGATCTGGCGTCGTCGCGGGCAACGAGGCTGACAAGTTGGAGCGCGCAAGGTAAGGAGGACAACGACCAAAAAGTGGCGATGGTGTACAGGGAAGGTGGCGACGGTGGAGCATGTAATGGTAACAATGACGAAGGCGGATAGCAGTGTGTTGACGACGCCACGTCGAGGTTTTGTGACGGGAGCTGGGGAGTAGGTGACGATGCGTTGGGAGTGGACAATCACCGGTTATCCAAGGCAACTGTCACAGATCCAATTCTAGGGCTCAAATTTTTCGTTCTAAAATCAGTCCCGTGCGGCGTATTCCCCTCTCTGGGAACACTCAGCCTCCTACTAAGTACGCAATATGGGAAGCCGAGGCCACAAACACTACAATTGTGTTCGGCTACAACTTATATCCAGCGACCCAACCAACACCTTGTTCAACCACCCGTACTCAATCACCCACGAGTACACGAGACAGCACTCTCGGT
>JAVDBV010085234.1:0-12764 GCA_032619315.1 Piper longum | reverse complement strand
CCGAAGTTGGCCCGAATTGGTGTCATCTGGAACCTCACCAAGACATGTTGGCTCCGCATGTGGTGAGGGGGAGATGATTCGGGTGTTGTGATGTGTGAAGGGGAGAATTGTTGGGTTAATCCCACATCTCATTTGGAGGCAACCGGTGACGTGTATATAGGCTAATAGAAAAGCCTTAATTCTTAAGCTAGCTTTTGGATTAAGAGAGGCCCATGAACCTGTTGCAAGTCACTTTTGGGGCCCGAAGGGCCCAACATTTATTTTAATTCATTTTTTCTCACATTACGATGACAACCTAGAACGCGAGTTCACATGACATTAAGGAGCAAAACAATCACAAACATATACATAGAGTTGTTTATGCTCGAATACAGCAAAGCTAACTCATTTATTCGAGATCTTATACCAATTCTTTTTTTTTTTCTTCAAATATGAAGACAGCCTAGAACACTAATGGGGTTATAATGCAGGGTTAATGAAATCGGCAATCTCAATTGCAATTAGTGTGAATGTGAAATGTAAATCTATATTATCCTTTTTTTAAGCGTTTATCGTATCTGCATAATTTTTATTTAACTCTCAAAAAATTTCTATGCCCGTTAATTAGATTACACACTTCTTATTCATATAAATCTTATTCATAAGCTTGTGAGCTTTTAAAAAATAAATAAATAATCACTAAATTTACCCTTAAATTCACTCATAAATACAATTTCATTCACAATAAAATATTATTTATATTGTCAATCTATTTTAAGAATATAAATTATGTTCATAATTTTACTAACCCTCAATCTCATTCGAGTAGATATTTTTGTCAAATCTAGATCATTTTTGTAGCAAAGACGTGGGAGATTACGGATAAAAGTCAAAAAATTTAAACCAAAAAAGTAGACCTCTCCCATCTCACATTCTAAGCGGGGAGGATTACAAATAGTTGCGATCATCATTATCACGGGCTTTGGCTGGTTGATGATCGAACATCCTTTTATTTTTAAACCAATTTAGTTTTCAAAAAAGTTTGATTTATTATTATCTGGTTATATATTCCGAGGCAAATTTAAACCGAATAATACTTGTTTTATTTGTTACTTTAAATTAAATCAAATGCAATGAAAACATCTTTACCGTGGCGTAACTGTAGAGTTCACCTGCTCTAAATTCGGTGTTTTCTTTAGAGCCACTTTAATTTGGCTTATCATCCATTGTATAACCTTTCTGTTCTTGCGACGACGAGCATAGATTTGAAAACGTCAAAGCATTATTACTTGTTAGCGCTTACATATCTCACCAATTTAAAATTGCATCTCTGAACCCTTCAAAAGCAAGAGAATGCAGCAGGGCCAATTCGAGTATTTACAATCGAAAGTTAACTTATAATCATTGCAGCATCTGTTCGGACATTTAGCAGAGCCCATAAACCCATTGCATCGAAAAAATGAAAGGAGAGTGAGTGAGAGAGAGAGAGAAGAAGAAGAAGAAGAGATAAAAGGGAAACAAAAAACAGTTTATCATGCTAAGCTCTGTTAAGAGGATCATGCCAAGGGTGGGCTTGGCAAAAATCTCTACGCATCTTCACAGGTGAATGTATAAGGACCATTCTCAAGAAACAACAAAGGGTGGAAGAGAAAAATTATTCACTGTCAAAAGGTGAGTATCTTTTATCAGCAGTATCATTCATCATCTTTATAAGGATATTCTTCGGGAACTTGTTTCAAAAGCTTGACTCGAAGCTCGTAAGCATCGTCGCCTCGCAGCATGTCGCGTACCCAAGTCACTTCTGTTTTCATAGATACCTGTAGCACATTTTGGCAACTCAATCAAACTATGCTAGAGGCAACATCATTCTACTTGATTTAAGAACATCAGTCTTTGGAAAATCAAGAACAACTAAGTTTTCCCGTGTAAATTTCCACTTCCAAATTAAGACTTCTATAAGTAGAAGTACATATAAGATCCTCACCATCTCAAGGGCTCCTCTAATAACTCCACTTAACACGTTACAGTAGCACAGACCCTGACATGTATCTGGAAGCTCAACAAAGTCAACAAGAGGGTTGTCGTCCAAAACAAGACTGCAGCTTGTACCATCGGCATCCCAATTGGTAACAGAAGCTGTTACCCAAAGGACATCTTGAAACCAACCTGCTTTTGTAGTTATGATTAATATGTAAATATAGGTCACATTAAAAGGACTTCAGAACGCAAAATAGGTAATTATTTTCGAAATACAATAATGTCGCTAAAAAGTTTATTCAAAAAAAGAAACCCGAATCTGCTTTAAAAAGTCAAACTAACCATTTAGGAGCATCAATGGTTATACTACAGGATACAATTTTCCAATTTCCAATCAATCAAATACTGATGTTTAAAGCATCTGCCTGCAAATTACTTTAGTCTACAGTTCCAACTACACGCAGATTTACTAACTGAGTTTTTTTCCCAGTTTAAACTGCTCACAAGTCATAGCAGTCTTCCAATGTAAAGAATGTAATATGAATTAAACGAACCATAAAAAAAACAGCTACCAGACCTTTGCAATAACCTCAGCAGTCTCTTTGAAGTCAACACAGCGTGAGACATTTGACTTTGCCAGAAATTCATCAATCAATCGAATTCCAATGTTATAGCCCCTGCACAATCACTCATCAACATAATGCCTTTGACTGCATATAAACTCACAAAAAACACACATGTGCATTAATTACAATAACAAGAAAAATTATTCTGGCCTCAAAACGTCAAATAAAAAAAAAGTGACTGCTCACTAACACGAGAGAAAGATATTAAAATCATAATAAACAAAGCTATCGCAAAATATGCAATTGACAGAAAGGAAACCCAAAGGCAAGATATTATATAGAAATACAAGGTATAGATGGACCAAACGGAATATGTGAAGAAAGCATCCACTTAAATATAAAGCAATCATCACTTTTAATGTGAAGGTATCATCACATTACGTATAATCAGTTCAGAGAACTAAACAACCATAATATATAGAGTTGGACAAGTCTCGATGCTATATGCTTGTCTTTCTTTGGAACGTAATACATAGAGTTTTTTATCAGGTCATAGATAAATGGCCTATGTGGAGTACAATCTCATATACTGGATATCTAATTTGCATACTAAAAATATTCAACTTTTAAAAGATCAGCAAAGTGAACTTTTAAAATATTCAACATATAGCCTATCTTTTCAGAGAAACTGGCCAAGTTAACCAACTATGTTGATAACAAGTAGATTCAGTATTTTACAGGTAAAAACAGAAAAGTGAACTTTTTTTTAGCATTTAAGGTACATTTGATCGAGCTGCTTGTTGACTTCATCAACTTCCTCTAGATCTGTAATAAGCTGCCTCACAATAGCTCCATAGGTAAGTGTGAAAAGTTCAGCATTCTAAAGCACAACAAATCACAATTTAGACTCCAGAGGCAAGTAAACTCTGCTAAAATGAAAAAGAATACGGCAAATTTCAGAAAAAAATGTAACTTACAACTCGATCAATGTTGGCAAAGACAGCATCTCCCGATCTTGGAGCAAGAGGGGCCATAGATACAATAAGGAAAAGGTACCAAATAAAATGTTCACTTTTTCGATTTCTCCAGCTCTGCCTTTAACTCTCTGAGAGAAGTTACACTCCATCAAATAACAAAATCTTCAAAAGAACATGGTATACACTAAATACAACCAATCGTACCCAAATTATGGTAAAGACATTTCCACACGCACACATTATCAGCCAAGACTTCTGGACAAAGAGTAAAATTTGTAGCCCCTACCATTCCTTAATTATCACCTACTTCCAAAAATTTTATTTATTAATTTATTTTCTCTATACTTTAACCTTCAAACGAGTAAACCAGAGACAAAAAAGCGCAAACTTGCAAAAGTATACCAATCAAATAAATCCATGAAAATCACTCCCGAAATGCCATCAAAACATCTTTGACCTTTCATACACAAACACATCATCAATGAAGATCAGTCGACAAAATAATGGAACTTTTAGCCCCTCCCTAAACTATCACCTATTTCCAAAACAGTTGTTGCACTTTGAGACCAAAATATAATGATACTCAAAACCCGCATTTTTATTTCTACTTCCTCCTCGCTTTTGCTCCGTTTATCAATATTCCAGTACAGATCCAAGCGGCCAATTTAACAGTCAAGCATTGGTGGCCATAATTAGAGCGAGAAATTGGTGATCTAGTTAACAAATACTCTATCTTTTCCACACCATAAACAAGGTTTGCTCAACAAAGAAAGAAACTTTTCGCCACACCCGCCAATCATCACCTATCTAACAAACTGTTCTTCCATGAATCACCCCAAATTTTGTGCAGGAGGCCATCCCAATTGCCAACCAACAGCTGCTTGCCCTTTGCTGAATCGAGCAAAAGAGGGGCAGCAACGATCAAAGCCGTGGTTCAAGATAGCTTGAGAAGGAGGAATATACCTCGTGAGGAAGACGGCGGCGAGCGGCGGAGCTTGACGGCGGAGGAATTGGAAGTGGACGGGAAGATCTCGCCGGAGCTTTTTTTGGGCCTAGTATTCGGACCAATGCCCGCATGCCCGTTAATATGCTAAAAACCGTCATTTCAAGGGAAACTAGTGAAATAATATAATTTAGATGGTTAAAGTAAGTTATTAGTAGTATTTCATTATAAATCCATTGCTAATGAGATTACATTGTTATTATTAGGGATTTAAATCATAAATTTAGTGTGTATCTTATCTATTTTAATTAAAAATTTAGTGTGTATCTTTTCCATTTTTTATTTTGTACGCCACATGCCTATGAATCAAGTGGTGTGAGGTATGTAATTTAATTAAAGGTGGTATTAGATATATTTGATTCGAGTCGAATTAAGTTTAAATATATTTTTAAATTATAAATAAAATATTTTATTCATACTATTTTATTAAATTTTAATTAAAATACCAAAAAAAATTTAAAATAGATTTTGTAAAAATTTTATACTAAAAAATTAGGTAGTGATTAAATAGTACACAAGTTTAACTCATACCAAATTTAAAAACATTAGGCGATATAACAAGTATAAATGGGTGCAACAATATGATATTTGAAGCTTGGACTTTTTGACTTGGTACATTTGCACCAAACACAATTGGGTAAAAATTTTAATTTCTTATAGTAAGAAGATTGTAGTGTTTTAGCTTACCGTATTGTGTAGTAAGTAAGAAGATTACCGAAATATTGTTTTAACTTACCATCAAATTTTAAATCTGTTTTGTTAAAAATCGTATATTATCTAAACATTGTTTACCTGTAAGAAAAACCGAGTTAAGCTTGAATATATTGCCATTTAAGTTTCTAATATACCTGTTATTAGGCAAACAAGTAAGACAAGTTTTGATTAAATTCAATTTTTTTTTCAAGTTTGACTTGCAAAATGAAGGTTTAATTTGAAGTTTAATTAGAATTTAAATGAATACTTGGGTAAAACAATTGTAAACATAAATGAAGAAGGTTTAATCTGATGGCCTCTCGCCAATTTTTTCGGTTTGACACATATTGTAAAATGTAATTAAAATAATAAAAAATGGGGTGCTGTCATGATGATATATAAAATATTACACAATAAAGACAAGGTCCGTATGGTGTCTATTTTGTTTTTCAGTATCAAATCTTGCCTCTGGAATTAATTTTTATCACCCAGCTCGGCACCGCATCCTGTTATGTTAATAATTAATGTAGTTGGACCACTTCTGTATATCAATGTGTCGTCCATTTTGATTCCAATCTTAACTCTCATGCACTTTTCCACTTCTTAAAAGATGTCATTACATTCCAGAAGAAAAAAAAGAAAAACATCACCTGAAACTTTTGATAAACAGCTCTCCATACGGTGGAGAAAGTGTTCATCAAATACTTCTCTAGCTCTCTCTTCTGTAAACTAACTACTCTTAGAGCTTTGGAGACTTGGGTTCGAATTTTGATAAACAGTGGAGAAAGTGTTCATCAAATACAGTTGTTCCACGCGCCATTCACTTCTAGCTTTTCACCTCATTTGAGAAACAGTGGCTGCTCTTCTGTGAACAACTCTTAGCTTTGGAGACTTGGGTTCTGTAGTTACCTTAGAGGACCTGCACAAAAGAAAAAATTATGAACTTTTTAGCATTTGAAAATTGAAGAGAACTTCTTAGCTTTGATGTTGTGTACTGGTAAAAATCATGAAGAAAGTAAACTTCGTTTGAAAATTGAAGAGCGAGCTCACTTCTGTGGAAGGAAAGGATTCGCAAAGTTAGGAACAGGTCTGGCATGAGGAACCATTTCTCTCCTCATTTGTTTCAATTCCTTCTCTTCCTCAATCTATAAAAACTTAAAACTCATCAATAAGATCTTAAAATTCTCTCATCATGCAATCCCATAACGTCAAAATTACGTGTAGATCATTCACCTTTTGATTCATTTCACATTCCTCCCTGTACCTCTTGTGCATCATTTCTTTCAACATAAGCTGCACCCACACAAACAGAAAACGTCAAAATTCAAAGAAACCGTACCAAAAATTTTAACAAACTAATTTTGAACTCTTTTATTAGAAAATCACCTTCTTATCAAATTCACTTCTATCTGCTGCTCTTTGTTCCACGTGAAGCACAAACTCTTGCACTTCTGTTAATGGTTTCCTCTGCTTTCCCGGCAGTGGAATAGGATCACTACAGAATACCACAGGAACCGAACAGTAAGCATTTACTCATTGCACTATTTTGGTAATTAAAAAATAAGATGGCCAACAAAGTGCAAGCATTTACTCATTCATAATTGGTGCTGCTTTGAAGATCCTCCTCATAGCTTCTTCTTTCTCCATCCTCTCTCGTTCTTCAGTTTGCTTCTGTACCTCTTCTTCATGTCTAATTAGACTTCGCAACTGAAAAGCCTCCGGTTTGGTGCATTCTTTTGGCGCAGGTTTGGGTGGTATCTGTATGCAAATCCATCCACATATGCAGTTATGTCAATACTAACACATTAGTCATTTCTAATGAAAGCATAAGAGCAGATACATACCACAGGAATGTCAGTTGTATAAGGATAGGGATTAGCCTTGGGAATTTTGGCTCTTTCTTCCTCCATCTGCTTCTGTTGCAGCTCTTGGGCAAATTTCCTCTCTTTCCACATGCCTCGCTCCTATTACACCATTGACATGGAGCAGCACTTAAGTTTACCTAATACCGAAGCAGGATTGATTATCCTCGATATATTATAACTTGCTAATCCAGCTAACCTCAGTGTGAAGGTGGAAAGGATTAGGGGTTGTAATGCGAGGAAGTTGCTGTTGATGTTGAGGGTCTGAACTCAATGACAACTGACCAAAGAGTGGAGGAACGAACAAACATTTTCACCGTATAAATCAATTAGAAATACTTCACGGATTGCCAAGTCGTACCATACATACCTTGTCAAGTAGATCTGCCACCGTCTTCGATGGTGGTAATCGCTCATCTGTTGCAAAATGAAACTTCTGAGGAATTGTGAGCTGACGTTTATGGGTGTGTATCAATCCTACGGCTCCTTTGCATTCTAGTATCTGTAGAAGATAAGTATATTTCTCTTTGGTGGGTAAATGAATTTATCTATTGAGGCAATCTTCCATGATAAAAAATATGACTCATAGAAGATATTTGAAACTTGCCTTCCGATCTAATGGCCGCGCCTTAAATTTTGGTGCCTTCTCTAATTCCTCAAGCTCTAACTCTTCAGTAGTTTTAATTCTGAAATTAAAAAGGACACAAAAAAGTAAGATTTTTTCATAAGCAAATAGCTAAAAAAACAGACCACCACATATATATATATATATATATCAGATATACTTAGTTGGACGAGCTCGGAATGACGTTTCAAGCTTTGGTGTTCTAGGTTCAGTAAGCTTGTTGAGTGTTCTGTTATGATTCTGTAAAATAACAGGAAATATATTAGATAGTTTCTGAGTAATTCTAGCTAGATTTATTCATATATCAGAGTATATAAATACCTGGCAAATGACCTCAGAAGAAGTAGAAGCTAGAAGCGGCATTGTTCCTGCATGAAGAGCGGCTCTTTCCATTGTCTTCAGATGAAATTCCTGAGAGATCATTGTTCAAGAGTAAGCATTACCGTAACAAGTAATACAACATAGCAACTTTCCCAGTAATTAGTCTATCAACCTTCACCTTAAATTCCGGGAGCTGAGGGGCTACTCTAGGTACCGGCGGCAATATTGGAGCTTCGAAGATCTGCTCACACAAAGATGACATTCTTCATTCTTGTATGATCGTATACAAGTTTGTAAATATTAAGAGAACTTCGCAGTCCAAACTTGCTTACCTTTTTATTAACAGGCCGAGCCTTAAATTTTGGCATCTTCGCCAGCATCTCTTCCTCAACTTCTTCTGTGCTCTTCACTTTCGCAGGTCTAAATCTTTGGGTTGTTTGGAGCTCGGGTTCTTTGGGCTGTGTCAATCTCAGAACTGGCCTGCTTCTCAGTGGCATATGAGAACAGTCCTTCACAAGCCACAGATAAATTCATTAGTAATCTCAAAAAGTTAAACCTTAAAAAAAAATTGCCGGGCAGATGAGAAGTACATGTGACAGGGATTTGTTCATGCATGGAAACGGTAGTTCTCTAGTACCGGAATGGAATTTTTGCACCATCTCTGCCGCAGAAACAAATGGATTGGTCTTGACCTGTTCTCGAACATAGGCCTTCGGACAACAAATTCTCACTCAAGTCAGTTGCATTGGTAATTGCTATAAAATCTGTCACAACTAAATCATTTTATCCAACCTTCCTCAGAGAACGATCCTTTGTCTCATCTTTATTTGTTGTAGATACTTCAGCAGCAACTGTTTGTCCGAGCTTTGATTTATGATTTAGAACTCTAGATTTTATGTCGAGTATCTGAGAAACAGATCTCAACCTCTTTAGGACGAAATCAAGCAAATAAATTACTTAAAGATGTTGGTTAATACTTACCTGTCTTAATCTCCCTCCATCCAACTTTTGCCTTTTAATGGCTTGGTTTTCTTGAGTGACTTCACTAAGTAATGCTTTTTTGGAAGATCTGAAAGTGCATTTCAGTTGGAATGGAGAATGAGCGAAATATGGACCATTTATATTTAAAAAAGTTTCTTATGAATTTGTGCAGATATACACCTGATTGTGCTTGAAAGACCCTTATGGGCAGACAAGAGAGGAGGAAGATCTTTTGACTTGGCCGATTTCACGCCCCTATCATCCAAAAATTTAGAAATGTTCTTGGGTTGTAATGCAGAAGGTTTCTGAAGAAAATTTCCTTCTTTCTTCTCATTCTGGTCATTTGCATTGCCTTGAACGGGAGGTTCATTCAGTCCTGGCGTGGAAATATCTGCACCAAACCGATTGTTCAACATCAAAATATAATCAAGGGGCGCCGACAATATTTTTAGAATCCAAGCAAGCACGAGAATGGTGAGTCCAACCTTGGTTGCTGGTAGACAAGGGATTCATAGAAAGACTGCCCTTTACTTTATTAGGATCCACAGTTTGTGATGCTTCATGTGAAGAGCTGCAGAGGAAGACATAGCGAAAGAGTTACAAAACAAAGCATAATTTTTCGAACTCACAGAGTATATATTTACTGCCAAAATCTTTGTACCAAAAAAAAAACGACAAACCTGTAATTTTCTTCCCATTTAGCCCCACAGGTAACGGGAAAATTAGTCTGCACTTGTCAGTAATTGTTGTTAATCTCTAATTTTGATCCAAACAATGGAATGTTAAAATCGAAACCAGAATTTGCTTTGTTGTCACCTGTTCATCATTGTGATTCGTTACTTCCACAACAGCCTCTTCCAATCTGATCATAATCTCGTAAAATTAGTGTTTCATCGTCACAAGAGGAAACAGATTGCAGTAAGTACTAAGGCGTTCCAATACTCTTGCTTACTTGGTAGTAAATGGTTCCGAAACTGAAATCATTGCAGAACTGCATTCCCCTCCAGAATTCACACCATTTTCCTGCTCCAAGTGCAACCCACAAATTGACAAAGTCATATTAAAGAAGCTGAACGACCCTAGTGGGACTAAAACTAAGCAAATCTTCACACCTTTACAATTGTGTCAGCACCTCCGAAATCGCACAGGCTTCCAAATTGGACTGATCTCTCTTTCTTGATCTTCGGCATGAAAGCTGAGAGAAATTAAAGAAGCAGTTAAATGACAATGATTATTATCCATTAAACAACAAGAAAACTCGTTCACTCGGCAAATCCTAATAAAGCATCGATTGATTTTCAAAGATGAGAGCAAACAGAAGACACTTAGTTGGCATACTCCATGCTAAAGAACCCAGTTGCTAATCATGAAGCGTGAAGGCGGACACAACAGAAATATCACAGATTCAAGGAAGAGGGATGACACATACGGGAAGGAGCATAGACGTGATCCCTCACGAACCAGACCTCGGCAGCGCTGGCCTCCTCGGGCGTTTCCCCGTCAATGAAATCGAAGAAATGGGGAGCGTCAAACTCGTACAACGCATCCATCGGGCACCCCTGGGAAAGAGGCCGCTCGCCGGCTTCGGACTCCACAGCCATTTCAGCGGAGAGAAACAACGCAAGATTGTATCTTTCGCAATGATAATTTCTTGGCAGAGGAGTAAGCGGAGAGGAATGGGGAGGAGGAGGGAAGAAGAAGGTGAAGGGAAGAGGGAGGAGGAGGAGGCAAAGAGAAGAAGAAGGGGATGACGACCGTTGGCACCCAACGGTCGAAAGATTCAAATCTCTACAGAATAATATTTTTTAGGTCGGCCACCTTTCATACGCCATTGCAACAATTCGTACTTCAAACACTCAACAATTTTTTTTAAAACGTGTAAAAAATTAATTTTTTTATTCAAAGGGAAGATTTTTTTAAAAAAAAAAACCATAGGGAAGAATGCTACCTGTTATGGAAATCACCGAAAATGTTCAATGGCAAAATGAACGAGTTGCACTCTTATTGCTAGCAATTGTCTTTATTATGGGATTATTGACACTCCTCTTAGTGGTTAAGCATTTAAATAGAGCAAAGTCTCACTAAGGCACCTAACTTGCTCCATCTAATTTATTAGCCTCATCCACAATTTTTTAAATATTGCACCCATTATCTTCCCGATTTAATAAGCTGCCGGATATATGTAGATGTTACAACAGTTCATTAAAATTGTTGTGGCCTCGTCATATAAATTTATTGGTTAACAATAAGTCTAAAACTGAGTATGCTACATTGAGTGTCGGGTTTATTGTCTATGCAATTGCAACAACTAGGCCTATGATGGAATTAACTTATCCCTTCAAGGGTAAGGTTGAAGATAAATAAACATATCACTACAAATGCACTAGATCTTATCTCGAGAGTATTAGGCATAAAACTAAGTTGAAGTAATTACAATCCATATACTTCAAAAAAAAATTATATCATTGAAATTCTTACACTTGTATGTTGTTAATGACCTAGCCCATGTCGACATAGTCCAGCCCATCTTCCAATATGGTCATAGCCCATGTCCTAGTTTAGTCCATTTAAATAAATTTTTGGTTAGTTATGATACCAATTACAATTAAGGAAATTCTATCTCTAGAGTTCATAAATTTGGTTTCGAACCAGCCTTAAATTATGTCTCTCTTTTCCTATGGTTAAGAGCCTAACTAATAACCCTAGTTCAATTCATCATCCAATAAAGAATCAGACCAACTCTGATACTATTTATAATGATCCAAACTAAATTGTGTGTAAACCAATAAGTGTAAGTCATTTCTTCAAAAGTGGTTTAATAAAATTAAAATTATATAATTTATTTTTACTAGTAAATTAGATCTTACTCCACTGAATATTAAATATAAAAATCAATTAATAGATCCCATAGTAATCTTCGATGAGCTTACGTCATCTCTGTAATATTTGATGAGTTTATGTCATCTCTTAAGAAGTTGGTAACGTCCAGAGTTGATCCCATAGTATCAGAGCTTCGCTATTTCAAGAGTAGTCACATAACACAAACACACAATCTTCCAAAGATAGACACACGATCTGAAGCTCTTAGGGAGAGAGTTGGGAGGTTGCTTGTAAAAACCACGAAAATAATAATAATAATGAACACAATAATAATAATTTATTTATATGGGAAAGGTTATGTGGATAGGAACAATTCATAAATATTACTTTATTGTAAAGTAAATAAATTTTTACAATGCACGTCATTTTTTTTTACTAGTGTAACCGTCTGGTAAAATGAATAAGTTAATCTTGTTTTAATTATTATGGTTTGGATGATGTAAGGCATGAGGTATTGAATTATTAGAATAATATTAGAAATATTGGGAGCATCTTCAAGTGGTTGAATTTTGGAAGGATTAGGAGAGCAATTGATTTTTTAAAAAAATAAAAATTAGGTATGTATTATTAGGAAGGATTCCTTTCTCTCACTATTTAAAGGGTTTAGATGGGAGAGTTGAAACCCATCTTCTACTCTTTTCTTTCTTCAATCTTTTAGCTCTCTCTATCTATACTTATATGCTCAAGACGTTTTTCAACAAGGGTTGAAGGATTTGGAGTGAGAAAAACTCCAAGTGACTTATCCTTCTACCGTTAAAGGTATGTTTTTACTGGTTTTGAATTAAGAATTTTGATTTCGTATATGAATGTATTGTTTTCATTTTTCGTGTAATTTAAATTTGTATATTTATCTCCTAAAGAGATTTGATAGGTATTTTCATGTCATTCTATTGTGTAGAT
>JAVDBV010085228.1:0-21471 GCA_032619315.1 Piper longum | reverse complement strand
CAACCCAGTGCCGCTACTTATACTGATCACGCCGAGACCCGATACCACTCAATGCTCGGTACTGCGCGACACGCGCTCGGCACTGGTGATCGATCACACCTGGTCCATGCTAGGTACAGCTGATCGGTCATGCAAGACCCGTGCTCGTGACGCCCAGCCGATCATACTCGGTCACCAGCACTCGGCTACCGCTGCATCACGCACCACACCCATCATGAGGTCTCTTGATCCCGACGCGGCCCCATGCTCGGTACACACTACCGATACATCGGCCGCATAGACTGCTACTCCCGAAGTCTTGTGCACCATGTTTCATGCATGCAACATAATACGGATTAGTGTGGTAGGTTGTTTTCACCACTGAGATGCTCCGATCACCTCACTTGGACACGGGAACCCTAGGAACAACCACCAAATCCTAGTCCCATCTCGTCCTATGGACTAGACCTGTGACAGTAAGCGGCCTAAAACTATTTCTACGGTCACAAAATGAAGAAATCTAAAACCATCAACTGTATACTCTCATATATTCTAATAACTCATTCTCTGCTCATTCATGACGTTATTATTACATACTCGGATACACATGACCCTCACAGCTCATACACGTGACCGGCATCGACTCAATACACATGTTCTGAAATATACTCAACTCGAACCGACGGCTGAATCGATCGGCTAACGTCTATAAAACCATAATTCAAATCACGGGTTTTACACTTGGTGTAACCCCAAACTCTGATGTTTATTTCGCATAAGTCTTTAACGAGCGATAGAACAACTACATTTGTATTTTTTAGTTTGTGCAAAAGATCAGATTCATGCCACAATTTTGTGCAAACAAATTTATATCATTAATTAATTAATTCAAACAATACCCAAGTTTAAGTGTGGCAATGAATCAAACTTTTGCGTGGGTTAATCTTAAATAAAAACATCATTATCTTAAAAAATAATCATTGCAAAACCAACTTTTAAATAGAATTTGGTGCTCTTAACTAATGTATTGGTCTAAGTCAACTTCTATGTTTTATTGTTTTATTCTCTGCCAATAACAATAAATCAATAATGAGAATATAAAACTAGATTAGGACAAATCCTCGCGACTTAATCAAAAGCGACCCGTCGACCCCTTCCCACCACTCAACCCAATTCGGGCCCAACGCGACCAAACGGACCGTTTCCGGCTGCGTCTGCCAACCAGCCAACCAATCAGAGCGCGGCATTTGATCGGCCGCTTATGGCCACGAGTTCGGATATTCTACGCCGCAAGTTTCGCCCACCCGACACGTGTCAATCGGCCCCACCTTTCCCCCCTCTCCCTCTTCCACCCCTATCCTTGGCGCGCGGCCATTGAACCCTCGACCTCACCTGCGGCAGCGAAGTCCCCTTTCTTCGGATTTTCGCCGGAATTTTCGGACTCCGATTGTCGATTCGAAGGCTCGGTTGATCGATCGGGAGAGATTTTTGTTGATTTCGGTTGAGAAAGTGGTTTTTTTTTTTTTACTCTGGGAGGGCGGATTGGGATTTTGAGGTTGGGCGATGTGGGTTGCGGACGTCGTCTTGGGATTTGCGAGCTCTGGCTGTGTTTGAAATGTTTGATTGGAACGACGAGGAGGTAATTTTCGACGTCTCCACTTTTGTATGTGTTTTGTGAGGTTTTGGTGGTGGCACCGTGGGAGGTTGATTTTGGTGGTGAGTGGGGTTGGAATCTGATGTTCGAAGTCATGGTTGGAGTTGCTTGCAAGATCTGGTATCTATGAAAGGAGATTTTGCTCTTCTGGTTTGTTCTTTGAGAAAGAGTGATGACTACTTTGTATGGGGTTCTTGGTCTAGATTTCGGTTTGAGTTTGAAGGGAGACCTAATTTAAAAACTATTATGCTGTGTGGAAATGAGAGTTGTTGACTGCGAGATGGTCATATCGTGAGCTCCGGTTGTGTTCCCTATTCTTTTTGTTGTTGTAGATGAATCTAATTTCGTGTTTTGGTGTTTGGTGAGCTTTAATGGGGGGGGGAGGGGGGGTGGAATCGCGGGGGATTTATTTTGTTGGTGAGTGGAGTTGGAATTTGATGTTTGGATGTCATCATGGTTGGAGTTGCTTGCAAGATCTGGTAGTTGTGGAAGTAGGTTGTGATCTATTAGATTGTCTGTAGCTTTTGAGGAAGACTACTTCGTGGGGGATTTCTTTATCTAAATATGAGTTTAAATGGTGAGCTAAATTGAAAACAATTATGTTGTGTGGATTTGGGAATTGTGGATTGTGGAATGTTTATATTGTCGTGTATTGATACAAAGCTGTGTTTCCTAGATATAAGTATGGAGAGGCCTAATTTGAGAACTATTATGCGGTGTGGAGTTGGGTATTGTTGAATATGGGATGTTTATATTGTCATGTATTGATGCAAAACTGTATTCCCCGGATATGACTTTGAAGGGACCTAATTCAAGAACTATTATGCTTGTGGATTTGAGAATTGTTGAATATGGGACGTTTGCCTTGTCATTTCTTGATGCAAAACAGTGTTTCCTAGGTATGAGATTGGAGGGACCTAATTCGAGAGCTATTATACTGTGTGGACTGGGAAAATTTTAAGGACGCTATGTTTATATTGCCATAACTTGATGCAAAACTAGGTTCTGGTGTGGTGTGGGTAAGTATAAAATCTGTTCATTGATGAGAATGCTGAAGGGCGGATCTAGTATCAGTTAAAATAGATCGGATTGTTTTTAGTACATATTTTATACAGAGTATTTCTATGTTTCTTTGAAACTTTGTGAGCTATAAGTGACTTCTAAATTTATATGCTAATTTTCTTTCTACCATTGCTATTGGAGATGTAGTTTTTATGAAAATTTGGGCATTGTTCCTCATTTGTTCTTGGTTATTCTCAGGCCAAGTTGTCCCCATGGTAGTGTTAAAGAGATTGAAAATAGATGGTTTTAAATTAAATTTATTTGGGTTCTTGTAGCTGGTTTTTCAGAGTTTGTCGATGCATCATAACTTTATGCATGTTGTATCTTAGTTTTTCAGAAACAGGGTGTGCTAGAAGGGGGTGGGTCAGTTAATTTGTTCATAGATGTTAATAGAAGGTTTCTTTTTTGGGGTAATTTTTGTGGTCTGCGTCATAAGAAGTTTGAATCTGCCAGTATTTAGGTTGGCTTTTCAATCAAGAAATACACTAAATTATGAACATGGTTGCTACGATTCTGCTATAATTATGTATGCTATTTTTTAGTTTATAGGTAGCCATTGTCTTCAGTATTAGCTTAGTCATGGCACACCTGATACATGTACAAATATGGACGTTTTGAATGCTCTAATAACTGGTCTTGTTTTTCTATTTCTTGTCACAAAAAAAAACAGATTACAGAGATTATATGGGGTGATCCTGGAGATCGTGATGAACATATTGTGCCATATCCAGAGTGCCGTAAAGGAATTCTCTCATCTCCTTTAGGAGAGGTCAACAAAAAGCCATCTCTCCAGGACAGTAATAATAATGCTGTAAATAGTGAAGATAACGTTAAGTCAGAAGTGAAGAATGATGTAACTGGAGTTAAGCTTGAAGCTTCTGACTATGGTGCAGAAGAGGAACTTTCAGCTTCAGGTTTTGACCTTACATGGACCAATTTGGTTCCAGCTAATGTGGATTCAGACGCTAGAGATTCCATGGGTACGGAGGCATCTACTAAATTTACCAGCATGGCAAATTTCAATTTAGAAAAAGGTCTACTGCAATCGAATTTTCACTTATTCTGAATTCTGTTTATGGTGTTATTTTATTAGTCTCCTTTTTTTCCTCCTGTCTCTTCCCCTCTCTATCTTTCTCTTTATACTGTTACCTTTAGACTAAGAATGATTGATAAATTTCAGCCCTTGTCTATAAAGTTCATATAAAAAATTACGTGATGTGTTTGTCTCAATCATTTTTGTGTAACTGGTGATACTTAGTACTGTGACTGTCTGTAAAGTATAGTTTGGTAATTTAAAGATGCATATCTGCTTGTATCTAGGTATATTAATGTGAGTGAACCATATCTATGATGCACAGATGAATCCGAGTTGTTTGGAAATGAACATGGAGATACTGATGGTGACAGTTTTCTTGACTACCCATGGGATAACATAGGCAACTTTGACGATCTTGATCGCATCTTTAGGTGGTGGGATTTTCAATTTCTTGTATTAATACCATTTCTTAAACATGCAAATAACTGCAGCAAATCACCACATTTCACAAAGTTTGGCATTTCTTCCATTTTTATTTCATTTGTCATAATTTAATGTGTCATCCTCACAAGTTTTGACTTTACAGAAATGATGAGTCTTTACTTGGACGCGAAAATCTTGGAAATGCAAGTGAACTTTGGTCCTCCCCCGTTGCTGATTTGATTGGTAACAGCCCAGGAAGATCATTCTCCATCCCTACAAACTCTCCAGGTTCAGATTTCCAAGCTTCACGGTCTGCCACTGACCAATGCAAAATTAAGCTGGAACATCAGGATGAACTTTTAGACCCTGTACCTGGAAGACAAACCGATTTTCATTTTGCTGGTCTGTCAGTGCCAAGTAGTAAGCATAAATCTGCAGACATCGTGAATCAGGTAAAAATCCTTAAGCTGAAAAGTATGTGTAAGTGGTTCAAAGATATTGCTTTTAGCTCAATAATAAAGTAATGATGGGAATTAAACTTCCAGCAAACATATATCTTACAAGTGTAGGTATAACTTTATTGTTTTAATAAGGTGATTATATAATATTTATATCCTGTTTTAATGAGGCAACTTTATTACATATATATCCAACTGTTTGGAGTGGGGTGTGTAAATAGCACGTGTGTTGAAAATTGGTTTGTTTTTATCAATAAACTGACGAACCTTGGAAACAAGTACATGGGTTGACTATGTTAGAGACTCCGTTCCTTGAGTTCTTAAACCTGTGACACTTATAGATTTGGCTTGATATGACTGGATTATCTGTCAACTGTGCCAACCTTATTTAATTTGATTCAACGGAGGTTGAAATGAGCTGAGCCATTAGTTAAGTTTATGTTGACAAGAGGTACTTTATAATGTTCATTGTTATGATATTTCATGACATTGACGTTGCGAATTTCTGGGAACATGGTCATATTTTCTCTATAAAATAAAAGAGAGACAGCTTGGTTTCTTTAGTATCACTGAACCATAAAAACTAAGAGTACCATCAGATTTTAATAGTAATCTATATTGTATTCAAATTTCTGTAAAAATAAAGTTTCATAAGATTGATCAAACAATATGAGCTTAAATGGTTAGGGAAGGCAGGCAGAGTGAATCAACTAAATTTAATTAATATTGAACTGAATCAAATGAGTCAAAACCTGCATATAGATCACTGATTGAGAATGGCAAGCTGGAGCTTGAACTAGTTGATAAGGCTTGGCCTGGACTTGTCTCGAGTCTGAAAATGAGCTGGGGTCAAGCAACACTTATTTTCTAGCACCTGTATATGAGGTTTTAGATTAGAGGTATTTCATCTTTGTGGCCACTGTCTAAAATAAATCAAGATGGACGGGATGAACTTTGATCTAGTTAACAACACTAACAATCTTTTGAGTTCCCTTTAATCTTTGCATGAGAAAATCAGAGTTGTTTCCTCTTTAGCAGGCAGAAGACAGTACAGAGACGACAGCTGAGACAGCTAGGCTCAATTCCCACCAAATTATGGAAAACCAAAGCGGGCAGAACCCTGTTGTTGACAAAGTAAATTGTCTTTGACCACTACAAAATTTCTTTAGTATTTTGTTGCATTAGCATTGGTAGGGAAGGAATTTCAGTTTTTTTTATTTGATAATATGCAGGCTAATAAGCAGAAAAGATATACAAAGAATCGAAAAAAGCAGGAAGCTAATAATGGGAAAACATCTAATAATATAAACAGCACATGGTCTCCTGGTGTAAATAAGTTGCAGCTGTATACGAACACAAGGATGTCGGGTTCATCTCTTCAAGCTTTCCCTTCTGCGACCTTTGGTGGGCCAGAGACTGTGCGTTACTTGCATCCTACTAATCCCTATGCCCATATGGGATATGGTTATCCTATCCATCAATTTCCCGTCATGCCACAGTTACAAAACGTACACTCAGAAAGAGATTCAGTTCTGAACAGTTACAAAGTCTCTCCGGACTCAGTTAATCCGTCAAGCAATCTTCAAATGTCAACAGATACTCAAGCCAGGTTGCCAGCTATGACCCCACAAGAAAAAATAGAAAAGTTGAGAAGGCGTCAACAAATGCAAGCACTGCTTGCCATTCAACAACAACAGCAAAAACTTGGACACCAAATTAGTGGACTAGACCAAAGCGGCTTTAAAGAGAAACATCAAGATGTAGTTTTAAGCAATGCAGAGGAAGATGAAAATGCAGCAAACTTTCACTTACAATCCTCACTAGAGTTGAATTTTTCTGCCGAACAGAAAGATGGGAGTAAGAATTCAATGCTATTAGATGAATACTCTTTAGCAGAGAGAATACTCCTTCAACTTCAGGAGGCCATTGCAAAGGTAAATATTTGGTTTCAATCAGCTATTCTGTATGATACAGGATGTAAGAATTGAGATGTGTTGACTTATCATTTTTGCCTTAGTTGGACCACAAAACAAGACTATGCATTCGAGACAGTTTATTTCGCTTGGCTAAAAGTGCAATGCAGCGGCATGGTGTGAGTGACACAAGCAGCACAAACAAAAGTAGCAGAGTGGAGAGTGACTTCCATGGATGTGAAGAAACAAATAGCCACGAGAGGTCAGTCGTCTGGGATTGCCATCTAACATAATTGTCTTGCATTCATGAAGAAAATGGAGACCTAATTAACCCTTTACTTTGATTTCGGTTATTAGTTTTCTATAAAGCGTCCTTAATTTCAGGACAACAAATGCTCAATATATGTTGTCCAATTTTAATAGTCTGCCAGAAGTACAGGATCTTCATCCTGCCGAATTGGCTGATGATAATAATCCTATTTTATATCCATACTTTTGGATATTCGGAGCTTTTTTCTGTTTGCTGTTACATTTTGGGGCATCAAATTTCTATTAATTGCTCAACTTTCACTTCAGGATTTTTGACCTTGTCAGGTCGTCAAAAATAACTGATGTGGAGACTGGCACAAATCCAATTGACCGTACTGTGGCTCATCTACTATTTCATCGGACTCCTGATACTCCACTGATGAATAATTGTTCTCTGGAGTCTCCACTTTCTGGTAATTCAGAGAGGTACCATATACAATTGAAAGGGGAAAGTGAAGAGCATGTTACTCAATGCTTGACGGAGACATTGATAGATAAGGTAAACATATATGAATGTCAGCCCTTAGGCGCAAAGCTGCTTGTGTCAGCACATGATCCCCACAAGGAAAATGTGCCCCAGTCAATGCTCAAAACATAAAGGTATAAAATTCTTGATCCTTAACTCCAAACAAGCAATGTAAAATAGTATAACGAAGAGGTAGCTTTTGGCGTACAGCTGTGTGGATTGCTGTTAATTTGTTTTGAAATATTGATTGTCAGCAAAATGGACGATGGCTGATGGTGGGGGATCCGCTTCTGTCAAGTTTCTGGGTGACTTGAAACACATTGTTAGCAATTAGTTGTTGTTCATAAGTTATGTGCTAGTTATCTGGAATGACGTCCATTAGGTTTTGTAACTTGTAATAGTGTGCATAGATAAAAAGAGGGTTGGGAAAAAACGATGAGACAATCTAACTCTCTTTCACCATCTGTAATCAAGTCTTGGTGTTGTAAGCTGTTCGTTTATGATACTGCAGAATTGACTGTAAACAAAGCTTGACGGCATGGACCATTGGCGTTGTAAGCTGTTCATCTTATGCGGGATTGCGATAGCGCATCTGGATTCACCAGGACTTTCGTCTGTTACAGGCTAATCTTTTCGTCGTCTGCTACAGATGTTTCTTTGTTGCTACTTCCTCTTATTAGTTCTATCTACTGTTAAGTGTTAACTACTAATTAAACGAAGCGAGTTTGCTTGTAAAAACACAATAACAAAACAAAAGAAGCTCCAGTTTTAGAGCCAAGTAGTTATGGCCATCGGTCATCCTCTTTGCAAAGTTCCAACCACCGTGCTTCTAGGGTGGGGTAATAGCCACTTGACTACATTGATACTTTTATTCATTTGCTTTACCATGATTCCTTTTTAGGTGCCTTGTGCATTATGGCGATAACAACCGTTGGGATGTTAAATTTGTTCAATGCATAAATTGTAAGGATCGAGTTGCCTTTAGATCAAGGCTGAGTTCAGATGACCTCGCTATCAGGCACATGGTTTTAGTTTTACGTTTTTAGGAGGATGAAAACCACCCATTTGAAACAATTAATTTAGCAGCATAGCATCTACTAGAAGAGAAAATTTTGCTATGTGACCTTGACTAAAAATCTTTGCTTTGTTGGAAATATGTTTTATCACAGTTCTTGTTTCACGTAAGCATCAGAGATCTGCCAACAATAACCGACGTCACGTTTATTCATCACCTTAAAAAACACGCCCGGCCAATGATAGCTCAAGTCCAAGGCGACAACATTAACAAACCAATCGTCACTGCCAGGGGCGGGCACCGAGAAGTAGCATGTAAATCATTATGAACAACCCAGAAAATCTTTAAATTTCAGTATAAAACCCACAAGTAGTTTGAATTAAATGCTCTTGCGTTGCCAGACAATCCATCCACCATTCTGATGTAGTTGATGAAACATATGATGATAAAGGATTACTCAAAGAAGAGAAATCTGTGTGCTTACGACCAGGACAAAAGGCGTTGACGCAAACGGTCACAAAACTATCGACGAACAGTGACACCTTGCCAAAATCAACTGCATTAGTAAGACTTCCCACAATGTATCAGACTACCAGCTCCCAAGAACAAGCCAAATATTGCAGCGCTTCCCAGGGTAGTTTGACCAATGTACCTAATCTTCAGGAGTCCAGGGACCTGCATTTTTTAATATCCAAAGCCGAAAGTCAATTGTAAAGCCCTCATTTTAAGTGATTCACAACAGAATTCATAATACACAACACTTAAGCCTTTGATAACATTTTCGCAAACACTTGGATGTCATTTCAAGTTGAAGAAAAATGGCCTAAGACAAAAATGGAGGAAATGAAAAATGTTCCTCATGCTTCCAGAAGGGCACGTGCTTTCTAGAAGTTGGTTCATCGTTGGGTTTTTACCACTGCTTCCATGGGGGAGGGAACATCCAACATTAACTGCAATGGTTGCTTTGTCCAAATCACTAGGAATGGTTAGCGGCCTATACACCTTGCCTCTCAGTGTGAATATTACACACCAATTTTTGCTTCCTACTCGGCCGAAAGGAATTTCAACAAGAAAACAATAGTCCAGAACTGTAACACTGGCAAATAAATCTAGGTTCGGAATATAATATTGCCTAAGACCACCGGTAGAATAATGGTAATAACCAGCAGATAAGATAATGACACGAAAGCATGATTATGGTATGAATGGCATACTGTTGTACATGATAAAATGTAGTCAATGAGCATTGAGCAACAACATCCTTGAAGGATTTAACAGATCCACTTACTGAAAGGTAAAATATGAAGGATTTTCACAACAGTTGAAGTCGACAATTCAAGGGGAAACACATGAACTCAGCTTGGATAGTCTTTTTGTCTTTAGAAAATTATTGAAATAGAATACATGACAAAATAATTTACTTACTTCAATCTGTAGCTTAACTTAGAACGATGTGTATATTTTTCTGAAATGAAGATCAATTCCGAGAAATGACAGTAAAAAAAAAACAATTTACATTCTGAGCAACAACATCCTTCAATGGTTTAAACAGGCATCACAAGGTTCAACTATAAACAATACAAATACGCACGCGACTGCAAATGGAGATAAGTGTCATACACAATAAAGAAATATCAAGCAAGAACATAACCTTCCACAAAAAGAGAAATCTTGCAGAAAATACAAAAACCCTAATATACTTTTTGAGACAAAGGAAAACAATGTAGCAAAATTCAATTCCGGAAGATACTTTACCTAAAAAAACACTTTGAAAATCACAATTCATACCTTATATCTGATAGCCTCATAAGTCCCATAAACAGCACCTGCATACATAAATTTCCTAATTGTTAAACTCTAAACTGGCATGTAACTTAGAGAGAAAATAAAGAAACACCTAATATGAAAACAAATATAGAACACCTAAGAAGTGATATTAATCAATTTTTAATGCTCAGCTAAACAAAATCATGTTAAACAATATAAAACAATTCAACTAACTCTTTCAATCCAATTTAAAAAAATAACAAAAATAATTCGAATTCATACTTACATCAGATACACCAAAAAAGTAAAAAATGAAATAGTGGGGCCAAACAACAAGCACGAAATCCATATTAATAAACAAACACCCATATACTTGGCATGAAGGGTAATCAAAGCTCGATTAAGATGTTTAAGAAGAACACAATATCAGAACAACAATCCTTCTCTGAGCTATCTTACAGCGGACAACATGAGAAAGAAGGAGCCACAAATTTACTTCCCGTTTAATTTAATCAACAAAAAGATTTTGTTTTTTTTTTAAAAAAACATATTTCCAGGAAATCAAAACACTCAAGTACAACCATATAAGGCATTATACATTAAAATTAAGAGGGATATACATTAAAATTAAGCCTCGATACATGATAATTTTGCATTTGAAAAATTTTAAAAAATAAATCAAAGATGACAACACCCTCCTAAACCATAGTAAGCTGAAACGCTACAACCAAATACGACCCAGCCATAATCCAGACAACAACAATACAAAAAATAAAATAAAATAAAATAAAACCCGAGTATAATTCACAGATGTACATTCTAAGCTACAACCATACATGACAAAGCAAACAATTTTACATGTTTTCTAGTAATGTACAACTATAACAATCGAAACTAGAAACATGAATTGAGGGTTTAGGGTTTAGAAAAGAGTGAGGTGTTTTACCAACGGCGCCGCCGATGGCTCCGCCGAGGGCCGCGCCGGTGGCGACGCGGGCTGCGCAACTGTCCCTTCTCATTCGCTTCGTTTCCGGTCGCCGGCGACGTGGGTTTGGGGGTGCCGGTTCCCCGGCGATGGGGACGACGGCGGATTTTTATATCCTTGATTTCCGATTTTGCCCTTTGCCTTGTTGACAAAGTTGGCAGAGGTGGTCGTGGGCTAATGGGCCACTGCCAACATTTGAACTGGGCTTTTCTGATTAATTAAGGTGGGCCTTATGTGGGCTTGGACAAAAGCGGTTCGATTCGAGCCGAGATTTGTTCAATTCAAGGGTGGCTCTTTTTGAATCCAGGTCGGGTTCAATAATACGAATCGATTCGAATTCTTCTTCAAGTCTTATTCGAGCTTAGATCAATTTGCGACATTAAGCTCTTAGGCCTTCCGGGCCCCAACCAAGCTCCGATATCACTTTTGAGCCTTTTTGTGCCTCCAAAAGTGACTTACAATAAATATCACATGTCTCTCTTGTTTTAAAAGTTAATTCAAAAAATAAGGCTTTTTTATTAGCTTATATACAAATCACCAAAATCATCTACAACCGATATGGAATAAACCCAACACATGCCACTTTTAGGTAGGAAGTGGGCTTTGGTGGTTTAGTAAGGTATAACTACTCAGGTGGGGGTTGGTCAAGTCGAGTTTTATTCACTTTTATTTTTTTGTAAAAGTACAATATCTATTAATAATAGAGACAATATCTATGTTAATGATAGTAACAATGTTGATGTCCTTGATACAATGCTACTAATTATGACGAATGTGCTAACTATTTATATAATGCCAAAAATAAACCAATTTAATATTGCCCTTCAATTCAAATTAACAATAACAATGTCTCCTTACATCACATGAATTCCAAATATTCATGATCTATGTAAATGAATCAAATTACTTATCTCTTGATTTATCAGTGAACTATCTCTTTAGAGACTGTGAAACTAGAAATAGTCTTCTTATTGTTTTGACTCATATTCCCCTAAAAGTGGATTCCACACTAATAGCTTCTAATAAATAAAAATTTAAATAGAGAAAATTAGTGTTTGAATTTATTTAAATCAGAGCCTAGTTTAGTTCGGCCTAGCTCAATTTGTATATTGCCCTTTGATTTGTTGCATTGCTAACAAAGTTAATGGAAGTGATCATGGGCTAATGGGCTGCTGCTAGGTTTTAAATAGGCTTTTATGATTAAGGTGGGCCGTAGCTTAGCTCTCGATGATTACGACCACACCCTAATTCTAAACGCTGTTCTATGCAATTGTTTTTATTCCTTTATTTTTTTTTAACATGAATAAAGTTTGGTGCCAATGGTAATGGTCTCAATGAAGTGCCCATAAAAAAAAATTCAGCACAAATTCCCGAACTTATTTTTTTGATAAAAAATGGAAATATCATTTTAATTATCTATTTACGGTGAACATAATCTATATAAACCGAATATATAATGGTTCCTTCTATCTTTAATGCTATGTTTTAACTGTAGGAATAAATATTTTTGCAGCAAAAAGGCTGATGTTAGAGAGGTTTCATTTTTTACGGAAACCGAGACTTCCACTAAAAATTTCAAAATTTTAAACCCTAAACTCTAAACTCTAATCGATAAATTCTAAATTATAATTCCAATTATTTCTCTTATTAGTAAGTAGGGCAGACATAAACGGCTACTTGTGGACTATTTGCAATTAGCTCCAATAGATTGAACGTTGAAAATAGGCTAATGAATAATTCATAAGCATGAATGGCAGGAGACCTGGGGCCAATTACTAAGTCAGTCTTAGTACAACTTTGTCAACCTTTAATTTAGTGTACTCAACGTTCTTCTTCACGCCATTATGATTCTTGTGAACTTTAGAAATTGACAATATTGCAAGTTGGTAGACAAATTGGTGAATGGCAAGAAAGAACAATGTAAAGAAACCCATCTCCAAGTTCCTTTATCTGTGACTCCTACATAGAGTGTCCATATACATGGTTTTTCATGATACCTTTCTTGTACTATTTGCTTAGATTTGTAGGCGACTTTGAAAAATCTATGCAAATGTCGTCTGTGTACATCCTTTGTCAATGTGATATGTTCTTGTTCACTTAATATATAGAAGAATTCAGTATCATACATTCATATATATTATGGTTATATATCAACTTTCAACTCACTTGATGAAGCATCATCATGTATTCGTAATTCTTTCAAGAACATTTTGTTTGATTTGATTTAAACTCTCTTTTTTGTCTTTGGGTTTTTCTTCGTCCAATTGTCCTTACCATGATTCCAATGTAAAAGATCTTCCTTCGTCTTTATGAACATCTATCACACCAACATCCGCTTTCTACCGGAAGAAGTGAATTGCCTTGATTTTGGACAGTTTACTAATTCGGGTATGCCACTTTTGCTAGTCTCTATCGAAGATATCATAACACAGATATCATAGAACATTTTGCGACCAAGAAACAGTACTATTATTGATTTGGGTTCTTAATCTTAGTGTGCAAAATATGGCTAAAAGCTCAAACTTTTTTTGATGCTCATAGCTAGCATCCACCGCTAAAATGACCACTCTTTCTTTTGCTCGTAGAATATGCACTTCCATTCTTGAACAACGTTGGGTATTGAGCGAAATCATTCAAAGAGGATAGTATTATGGGTTAATTAATAGAAGCATGTAGGTTTTGAGTTACAGAAATGACCACTCTTTCTTTTGCTCGTAGAATATGCACTTCCATTCTTGAACAACGTTGGGTATTGAGCGAAATCATTCAAAGAGGATAGTATTATGGGTTAATTAATAGAAGCATGTAGGTTTTGAGTTACAGAAATGACCACTCTTTCTTTTGCTCGTAGAATATGCACTTCCATTCTTGAACAACGTTGGGTATTGAGCGAAATCATTCAAAGAGGATAGTATTATGGGTTAATTAATAGAAGCATGTAGGTTTTGAGTTACAGAAATGACCACTCTTTCTTTTGCTCGTAGAATATGCACTTCCATTCTTGAACAACGTTGGGTATTGAGCGAAATCATTCAAAGAGGATAGTATTATGGGTTAATTAATAGAAGCATGTAGGTTTTGAGTTACAGAAATGACCACTCTTTCTTTTGCTCGTAGAATATGCACTTCCATTCTTGAACAACGTTGGGTATTGAGCGAAATCATTCAAAGAGGATAGTATTATGGGTTAATTAATAGAAGCATGTAGGTTTTGAGTTACAGAAATGACCACTCTTTCTTTTGCTCGTAGAATATGCACTTCCATTCTTGAACAACGTTGGGTATTGAGCGAAATCATTCAAAGAGGATAGCATTATGGGTTAATTAATAGAAGCATGTAGGTTTTGAGTTACAGAATATCAAACGGGCACATATCACAGTCCGCTTCTTCTCACGTACAATATAAACACCACTCATCTATATTGCAACAAATACATTACATTATAGATCGATATTCCAGTATTCCCGGCTACTTCTTGACATAAGGAAGAAGAAAGAAAGCACATTGATAAAGTAAGATAATTTTAGACGGAGGAAACGACTATATCAGATGGTGCAAGAGCAATGAAAAGGAGGAGCACCATGATCCCAATGGGGACCAAGAGGAGAACCGCCGGCGGAGGCGGCAACGGCGGCAACACTAGCGGCAGAAACAACAGCAAAAGAGTAAGAGCCAGCAGAGCCGAGAAAGAGCAAACACCAAAGAAACTAACCATCAACCTGCGCGCTCCACAACAAGCAATATTCTTGGTTATCCGATGATCAATGTGCTGCCCATCGCCAGACTTATGAGGAACCATCCTGCTCATGTCTTGCTCGTGACATGATCAAACTTGACCAAATCTGAGAAAACCCAGAAAGGAATAAGCCTTAAATGTGCAGGGGAGGCGACCAAATGTTGTCGAGAAAGGGGGCCGAAAAGTAGCAAAGGGTGATGACAAGCAATGAACTGCGGTTCCATGGTCTCCTCGTGCTCATGACGTTGTGCCCATCTTTTGCAAGGGGTTGACGGGATTGGGTATGGAGGGCCCAAAAACTGGTTTGAATGTGTAAGAGGTGGAAGAGTTCTTCATTGTATGTGATCATATATTGCAAGTTGTCGGAGGAAAGAATGGAAGGGGATGGACCCGGACACTGCACCCCTTTTCTCACTGATGTGCAAGTAAGTTGTATGGGGGGAATGCTTTTACGGGTTCTTAAATCCGTCACAGTAAATATAACAGTACAGCTGCTCCCGGAGGGGATGGACCTAGGCTACATCCTTTTCAAAATAGTTGAAGAGTTTTACCTCCTCCAACGCACGGTTGACCAATTTTTGCCCAGTTATTTTATGTTTCCAATGGTATAAATTAATTGACTTTGAGTTATATTTTTTGAAATAGTTAATAAATTTAGATATTTATAATTTATTTACACCGATATGTCAGGATCTTACGAGTAAATATGAAACGTGAAACTAATTTTCAGGGTGTTATAATCTATCCATTTAAAAAAAATTATCTTCTAAATTTCTACATTTGAAGTGTGGCTTGCAACCTAGTTAAAGTTTAATTTAGTCCAATATTCAATATGACACCAATAGTTGAGTCCACTATTCAATATGATACTCGGTTAGTTTTGATACAATTTATTATAATTCGACCTAAAATATAATTTGATGAGTCCAAGTCGTCTCTTTAAAATTAATTAATCAAATTAAAAAATTATAATTAATATGTATTAAAAAAATAAATCTTACCTATATAAGTATTAGATGTGGGATTAATGTTTAGGGTTTTACAATTTACGTATTTATATGATTATTTTGTAAAAATAAAAATAATCTATTTATTAAGTAAGAAATCCAGAGCACATTTATGTAAAAATTATGTCTCTAATTAGCTTTTTCTTTGTTACATTAAATGTCAAATCGATTATTGGAGTAATTATTATAAATTAATGACACTGATTGTATTTTCAAAGGGCCTTAATAAAATCACAATAAGAGATGAGTAAACCTTGAATCGAACCTGTTAATCATCATAGTTCAATCTATGCATTTGTCGGTTATGAAATTCCTACGTAAAGTCACTCTATGAGTGGCCTGCCTCATTCTATTTGTATATATATATATATATATTTTCAACTTATTTTGTTTTATTTTTGTGGTGGTATTGAAAATCTCCACAATAGATGTTTTCGCAAAAATATAAATTATTTTGCACAAACCCGAGAAAAAATGTTGTGTAAAGAAGGGTTGCTACCTCATTTGTTTGGAGAGCTTGTCCAATATAAAATTAAAGTTCGACTCTAAAGCGACCCATAATTAAATATCAACTACTAAAAATAATAATAGAGCAATTGACAATCTTTATTAATATATACAAGGAGTACAAAAATCTCTATTTTTACAATAAATTTTCCCTCACTCCGTTGCCATAAAAACATGAAATAATCATAAGGTAGTCAAATATACGAATCCAACATTAGAGGCTTGTCGACAAAATTGAAGGTAAATGAGGTTCAGTCAATGCTAATCAAGTTGGAATTTGTTAACTCAACCTTATAAATACATGTATCTAACTAATCAATTCAACGAGGTTGAAAGAGAACTAGCTTCGATGACATGAGTTGGTTCAAGGCTAATTAGCCCGGTTGTGTCAAAGCACGTGTCAAGCCGCCCGAATAAATTGGGCCAAAAAAACTGCGTTCGGCCGCTATAGGTCGAGCCAGAAATGTTTAACACACCATATAGTACACATGTCTTGCCCCTTTCCTAACAAGCCTAATTAAATAAGTTACTCAAACGAGTCGATATTTAAACTTACGCCGATTTATATCGGTGGAATTAAACTTACACCATTGTATACCGATTGATAGATTTTATAAAACTTCTTACTCCTAAGCCTAGTTTTTTTAACCGAAAAAGCTTTTAATTTGTGAATAAAAAATAGAATGAAATGCCCAATTTATACAAAATATGAAAATGAATAATAACGAAGTATTTTGATTGGTCGAGATTACGACAAATTTATAATTTTAGATGACTAGAGGTGGGTCCCTGTAGCATTTACTCACGTCGTCAAGTTTTTTAAAGTTTTTCCCATGCTATTGTCCCATGTTTATTTTTTGCCACATTAGGGGTTATTTATTAATTAAGTTCTCCGCCTTAGAAAAATAACGAATTGAGGGCCTTTTCTTCAAAATATAACTAATTAGGGCTCTAACAGTATTTTTATTTTTTATCTATTTTCTATATGCACACACTTGATCAAGAGGGGATGGTGGTCATGTTAAGGAATGGGCATTTAATTTTTTCAAGGTAGTATGGGCGGTTCTTTGTTTGGATGTTTTTAAGAGGACAAAATGGAAGAGGCACCTCATACATGTGATGTATTTTTTTAGTAACTTTTGAAAATATTAATTTAAATAAATATATAATAAAAAAATACAAGTTATGAATCTTTTTTTTGCAACACATTATTTCATTCATTTAGGAGCTCTCCTAGTTTAAAAAAAACATGATGAGAATAATTGGACTAATTGATTATGGGTAATCTTACACTTAATTTTAGGAAGATATGAAATTTTTTTTAATTATAGTTTAAAAAATCAAAACTTAGACTCGAGTCGGTATATTATGGAGTAGAGTCCACTTAGAGCGGACTCTAAACTGATTCAGAGTCATTGATATTAAAATTTTAATTATTAAAATAAATAATTATATGAAATTAGTATATATTAATTTGTTGGCACATTAAATTGATAAATATATGATTTATATTACTTAAAATATTAATTTAACTAATCTAAAAAAATATGATATTTGACTTGGAGAGTTTATTGTAAAATTAATTATTATAGAGTTGTTTATGAAGTTTGACTCGGCAACCTAAGAAGTGGAATCCACTTGAAAGTTTTGAACTCAGCTTGGAAAACTATGGTTTTAACCTATTCACCCTCTTAAAAAATTTGTCTCAACCTTGCATGTTGATCACTTGCACAATGTGTGTTGCTTTGATTTTAATCAGTGATCTTAGTCTTTAGAAGTTAAAAAAATGTGCTTTTATATTACTTGGATCTCCTAAAGTGAAAGTTTCTTGCATGTATATGGTGCTTAATATGTATAATTCATTTATCAACAAAATATAAAAACAGTTTACTGTAAAAAATCAACATGACATTACAATAAATTAAGTGACCACTTTGAGTTTAAAAAAATCATCGAATACCAAAATTAATGCATTAAACATGATAGATGAAGGTTAACTTTGTTGAAATAAATATTAAAAATTACCCTTTTTAACACCTTAATTAGCTTAGCTAAACCAAGATGAATATTAACATTCCAGTGTAGATTGCCCTGTGTTTCTTTTATTCACATGTCAAGCTATAAAATCTACTTATTATATATATGCGTTTTAGGTGTTAAAATAAATATAAATATGATTGTTTAAATGGTTTCTTAAGAACCTTAATCTTAAACTCTGAAATGAATATTATTTTGAAATGGTTTGTAAAACCCACTTAAAAGATAAATATGATTCTTCTTTTGTTTTAGTAATAGCTTTGAGCTTTCAGAAAGTGATTAGACATGTGCTTATCACGAGGTAAGGAAATTGGGAAAGAGCAAAAAGAGACAAGGAGGGATCATACAGGGAGCTGCTTGGGGCCTTCTCTGGTCACCATCACACCATCACTCCCAAATTTGAGAGTTTGATTCCATTAACAAAACCACAGGCGGCTACCAACTTTGGCGGGCGGGCTTCACCACTTGTCTTCTCCTCCAGAAACTCGATCTCCGTTTACACGTTTCTGGACGCTTAGGTATGAAGGTGTTTGGCTGAACTTTGGCAAAATATAAAGAGGTAGAGACACTCTTCAAAATATATCTTAAAATATTACAAGATAAAAAAGAGTGGTCTGCCTCATTCTATATCTATATTTTTTTCAACCTCCTTTGTTTTATTTTTATGGTGGTATTGAAAATCTCCACGATAGATGTTTGTACAAAAATATAAATGATTTTGCACAAACTCATGTTGAGTAAAGAAGGGTTGCTACATCGTTTGTTTGGAGAGCTTGTGCGATGTAAGATTAAAGTTTGAGGTGACATCAAAGAGGACTTGTCTATGAAGCGACCCATAATTAAATATCAATTACTAAGAATAATAATAAAGTAATTGACACAAAAAATTGAATCTTTATTAATATATATAAGGAGTACAAAAATAATAAAAATCTATCTTTTTACAATAAATTTTAGCTCACTCCTTCATAATAAAAGCTTGAAATAATAATAAAATAGTTTAATATACGAATTCAATATTACAGGCTTGCAGACAAAACTGAAGGTGTATGAGGTTCCGTCAACGCTAGTCAAGTTGGAATTTGTTAACTCACCCATGTAAATATATGTATCTAACTAATCAGTTCAATCAGGTCAAGAGAAACTAGCTCAGACGATACAAGTCGGTTCAAGGCTAACTAGCCCGCTTGTGTCAAAGCACGTGTCTAGTGGCCCCAATCAACTAGGCCAAAGAATCGAGTTCAGCCGATCTGAGTCAAGTTAGGAAGGTCTAGTGCACCTGTGTAGTGCATGTGTCTAGTCCCTTTCCCACCGAGCCCAATCGAACAAGTAATTTTGAATTAAACTTACACCTATTTATATATGTGGAATTAAACTTATACCATTATATACGGGTTGATAGATTTTTTTGAAACTTTTTCCTCCTAAGCCTAGTTTTTTAACCTAATTTTTTAGAAAGCCTCTAATTTGTGAAAAAAATGAGAATGAAATGTCTTATTTATATAAAATATGCAAATAAATAATAACCTGGGTAATCATAAATACTCAATTTTGATTGGCCGAGACTTGGTAAATTTATAATTTTATAATATTTCTTTTTATCTGAACGATAACATCACCCAAAAAACCAAAAATCGTATATAAATTAATGCTCAAGGCCAATAAAGAGCTGCCACTTCACCTTCGTACATTACACGAGAATAACTCAAGCCCGCAACTCTTGCAACTTTTGCTTACGTGGAGAAGAGTCCATACATGGCTAGATGACTATGAGGTGGGTCCTAGTAGCATTTACTCACGTCGTCAAGTTCTTTAAAATTTTTCCCATGCTATTGCCCCATGATTATTTTTTGCCACAATAGGGGTTTATTTATTAATTAAGTTCTCCGCCTTAGAAAATAACGAATTGAGGGCCTTTTCTTCAAAATATAACTAATTTAGGGCTTTAACACTATTTTTATTTTTTATCTATTTTCTATATGCACACACTAGATCAAGAGGGAATGGTGGTCATGTTAAGGAATGGGCATTTAATTTTTTCAAGGTAGTTTGGACATTGAATACATGGGGCGCTTCTTTGTTTGGATATTTTTAAGAGGCCAAAATGGAAGAGCACCCCTCATACATGTGATGTATTTTTTTTAGTAACTTTTGAAAAATATTAATTTAAATAAATATATAATTTAAAAATATAAGTTATGAATTTTTTTTACAACACATTATTTCATTCATTTAGGAGCTCGCCTAGTTATAAAAAACATGATGAGATTAATTGGACTAATTAATTACAGGCAATCTTACACTTAATTTTAGGAAGATATGAAATATTTTTTAACTATAGTTTAAAAACTTAAAACTCAGACTCGAGTCGGTGTATTATGGAGTAGAGTCAACTCAGAGTGGACTCTAAACTGATTCAAACTCATTTATATTAAAATTTTAATTATTAAATAAATAATTATATGAAATTAGTATATATTAATTTGTTGACACATTAAATTGATAAATATATAATTTATATTACTTAAAATATTAATTTAACTAATCTAAAAAAATATGATATTTGACTCGGAGAGTTCATTGTAAAATTAGTTATTATAGAGTTATTCATAAAATTTAACCCAACAAGCTAAGGAATGAAATTGATCCGGAGAGTTTCAGAATCTACTCAAGGAGTTTTAAAACTTTGGTTTTAACTGTTGTGAAAAACGGGTAATTTTCACCAAAGATAACTAGTTCACTGTGAGAACTATTACCTAGATGACAAGCGTGAAAACTATTGTACTAAATAATTACCCCAAGATAAAATTCCCAGGAAAGTTGGTGGGACACGATAATCCGCTTAAAAACCAACTCCTAGACAGAATTTTATCAAGACAAGTAATATAAATAGCACAATAATTAACACCAACTATACCCGACAATAGCTATTAAATAGACAACAAAAGAAAAGAACAAGACACCAGAATTTAACGAGGTTCGGCAATTGCCTACGTCCTCGGACACTACCAAAATAATATTTCACTAAAGAGAAATATTACAAAGAGAGAAAGAACAAATTACCAATGGTAGAATGAACAATTACCAATGGTAGAAAGGGAAGTTGGTAACTTTGA
>JAVDBV010085225.1:0-12268 GCA_032619315.1 Piper longum | reverse complement strand
TAATTGTGTATTTTGAATTTGATGACTAAGATGACCATGATATTATTATTAATCATGAATTATTAAGATTAACCAATTGTTTATTTATTTATTAATTGAATGATTATATATTCATTTATTTAATTATTTATATGTGTACTAACATGAGTATATTTGATTTTTTCTCATGTTTAGCCATGTGTTTATATAGTATATATTATTATTATTTTATGATTAGAGTATTGCTTATTTTCATGTATTTATTATTTTTATATTTATATATGAGTGTATGTATTTATTTATTTACTATTTTTTATTAGTTATTTTCTTTATTATGCTTCGATTGGCGTGTTGTACGTTTAGTTGTAGGTTTATTTACTGGTCTTCTTTATTAGGATATATTGATGATGTGAGCACATACCACAAATATGTATCATATAGAGATGTTAGCATTATACTTAGTAGTGGGCTTCTCGTTGCAGGGTTTAGAGTCCCACCTCGCCTTATAGGAGACATTACACTTGGAGCGTGAGACTCTTCTCACTTTTTATCACTATATTCTATTGTTGATTTGATTTCTAAATCGCAAAACTGGTTAAGTGGTTGTTTGATCGGACTCCACTTAACAAAAGCTATTTAAACATATTCTACTTCTATAATTAATAACCCTCGAGTACGTCGAGCCTGATTTCAAAAATTAGATATATCGTAAGTTGCATTCGTGCCTATTATATAAATTTCATCTTAGGCCTATATATGATTTTCTCGAGTTTTTCAGTGAAATGTAAGACAGGGGAAAACTGATTACTATATTTTGAGATGATAGGGAGCATGTAAGTCAATGTAGGCTCTGGATTTGGTGATTGTCTATTCCATTTTTGGGGGATACTGACAACTCCACTTTTGAGTTCTTCAAACTTGAAGAAGTGTAAAGGTTTAATGGTACTACAATATAGCGCACGTCTAGACTTGTGTATTCAAAGGGTACTGAAGGTGCATGGTTGAGAGTACTTGGCTTTTGTACTTAGGCAAGGAATGATATGGAAGATGTAGATGGCTAAAAGAAAAGAAATTGATATTTCCGCACAAGGGATAGTTTTGAAATTAACGAAGCATGAGATGAGTAAGAAAGAAAACGTTGTCAAGTGAGGTCTAAGGCTCCTAATTAACGTCGTTATGTGAGATTCTATTAAGGAGTATACATATGTTTTCATTTAACAACTCTGTGAAGGAGGGTCAGCTCTCGTGTGCTAGTTTGACCATTAGTTATTTCTGGACTAGTAACGAGTTTCTAAACTAGTAACACTCGTTACTGATGTTTTTCTTATTATATATGCAGGTTTCGTAATTCTGAGTCGGCTTTGGTGGGAGGGTAAATAAATGCTACACACACTTAAGCTCAGCGTAGTTATTTTCTTTTACAATTCTATTGTCCATTATCAATTATAAGCAGGATCTTTCCCTATTAAGTATTAGATATTGGATTAAGTTGAAGGATCTTATAATCCACCAATCTTAGAAAATTTCGTTATTAAAATTCCTACACTTGGCCCGTTGCTAGCCCTAACCCACGATCTTCTTTGGTCAATGACCGGCAGTCTAATCAATGTCCCTAGTATAGCCCACCATCTAACACGGGATAAGGAGGCTCTAATACCATTTGTAATGACCCGGCCTTTATTTATATTTGATGTATGTTTGACTTGCACTTAACAATATCTTCTATTCTTTTAACCCTAAGTGGGTTAGCTCGATTTATATTATTGATCGAGTCCTATAGAGAAAATGACTCGACTTAATGACAATATTTTCCATCCAGTTTCATAGGTGAACTGAAATCGGGGTATCACAAAACCAAAGTTATAGTCTCCAATTATCCATAAATAAAACAATACAATCTAAAACATATAACTATCATGTGTCCATTGTCGAGCTTTCTCTATCTAGCTGTTCTATGTAAGCAAAACCATGCAAACAAAAAAAACCTCGTACACTCAATATTGATAACAATATTTGGTCTAATAATGGTGAGGTATAAGAAAAACATGGCTTAAACTACGAATTGATCAATCATAAAACTGATTCATTTTTCATTTACTGTTAACATGACATAAGCTGTATAAAACATAAACTTTGAACGTAACATATGCATGCTTGAAAGAGATAAAATAATATTGAAAACTGTAATGTTTCATGCTTTATAATTAGAACATTGTCCAATTAATTGCTTAGGTGGTTGAACCTCTTGAGGAAACAACTTAACTAAATTTGTTTGTGGCACTTTTAGAATCGATGTTTATCCTTTTGTACGAACCGCCCAATTTCTCAACCTTTATACTTAATTTAATTGGTAAAACATGTCAGTTTTAGCATCTAAACTAAGAGGAAGACAACGGCCACCATCAAATCCCCTGGAGAACATGTCCAACAATGATCACTGGCATCGGGCCTTGCCTATGGGGAATGCTCTGGTGCGAAGATTATAGTACGTCTATGCGACGAGTATGGTACGGCTACTAAAATCGCTTACTAGCTTGTTCCAGAAAACTAGTCAAGTCTAGGCACATTGTACTTCGACTCAATTCGATAAAAATCGTAAAACATTGTTTAACTAAGTACGGCTTGCTTAACATTCATGCTCTCCTTAGAATGATTGAACTTCAATTGTTAAATATCTGAAACTCCTCAAAGTCGGTAAAGCGGACTTTGGATTGCCGTCGATGAACTCTTTAGTGCAATCTTACTTCTGAACAATATAAAACAATGTCAATACCCACACTGGCCCTGCCCATAATTATATGTCATGAAATGATTGATATGACTAATTTTTACCGACGCTTGCGTGACATTGTATCATAAATTAGACATCATACTTATACATAATCAACACATGGGAGAAGAGAAAACATTAATAAAATACTTTGACAAAAGTCAAGCTATTACATCACACCACGCATGCGCACACTAGCATGGAACTTGTAATAACAACTTGACTTTCATATAAATCTTAAACTAACACTTAATCATCACTTGAACATAAAAATTTAAGTCTCAAAATTAAGACCTTTATATCATTATAGCATATTCACTCATATAGTGATTACACCACTTAATTATTTACCATGTTGATTAACAATTAATTAATGACAATTCCCAACTTTAAACAGAAGAATATTACTTTAAATTTAACTTATAGATAGGATTTATAATCATCGTAGTTCCAACAAATCATTATGAATTTTATATATTCTACATGAAACTAAGTATATGACATAAACTTTCATATAATTCATATATAAATCAATCAAACAAATTATACAATACAAATAATTACATACGTCCATGATCTAATAGGATCAAGAGTTAAATTTTATTAATTATCATGAATTCTAATCCACCGGACTCCACAACCAATTAGATAAAAAACTCAATCCAGACCATCAAAACAAGGGGCTGGAGAAGGAGTTCCACCATTAAAGAAAAGAAGAAAAGGAAGAGAAGAGGAATCGAATTGTGAGGAAAGGCCTCTCATATTCTTTTATATCCTCACTTATGTTTTTACATCTTCCTTGTAAGGTAGAGGAAAAGCATTTCTTATGTCTTTATTTCATCCTCATAACCTCTTACCTATCTATGACATGTTTAATCTCTTCTATACCCGCATAGTAGAATAGCTTACGAGTTCCACCCAAAAATTAAAACCATGTATAATTTAATAGGATCAAGATCCAGATTTTATTAAATAACGTTTAACAGTGTAGTTTTCCCAAAATTACGAATTCTAATGCTCCGGCTTCCACAAGCAGCATATAAAACTCTATCAAAACCCATCAATACAAGGGCTGGAGAAGGGAGTTCCATCATCACACCATTACAGAAAACATGAAGAAGAAGAAGAAGAGAAGAGAGGTCGACATGTGAGGAAAAGCCTCTCATATTCTTTTATATCCTCTTTTATGTCTTCACATTTTCCTTGTGAGGGAGATGAAAAGTTTTTCTTATGTCTTTATATCTTCCTCATAACCTATTACCTATCTATCTATGACACGTTTATTATCTGTTTTACCCGCATAGGAGGATTGCTTAGGAGTTCCAACCAAATCTTAAAACCATAGATGTTTAAATACCAACATTCCACCAGCATACCATTAACTTGTCCATTACACTAATGTGACCGTAATTAAGTGTAAACACCTTTCTGTGGGAACTCTTTTTATGTTTCACACTTAAACTCGTTAATTTTTAATGTATGTATCATAATAGTCAAGACCATTTGCACAATGAAAATTTCGTTACAAAAAAAACTATGTTTTAAAAGAATTTTATATTACATAAAATACTAGTAACGGCTTAAAAAACCTCTGTTATTACACAAGATACCACATGGCTATCTACCACTGTGGTGACAGCAGTTCATGGATGAGGTGCCATGAACACAGATGAGTTGCCACAAGTGTGCAACAGAAACATAGGAGGGGAGTGACTGCTTTATAGGAGAAGTACTACTCTTGAAGCCTTCCTACCCAATTATAACCTTAAGAAGCCTCCCCTTACTTGACGGAGTGTTGCATATCACTACTTTCTTTAGTCGTCGTGTTTTGATTGAGCTTGTTGCTTACGTGCAATATTTTCTGTTATTGCCGTCTGTCTACGTTTGGCTTTTTGTTTTGTTTTCTCTTTCATCAAGTTCTTTGTAATCTTATACTCTTTCAATAGTGAATACAAAGATTTTCTTTTGAGCAATTTCATTGAGCGACCTCAACCTTTGATAGTGGAACTTTAGGCTAACTTTTGGTAAGAGTGTCACAAGTTCACAATTGACCTTGCGAGAGCACTTGGAGCTGACAAGCTGTACCTTATAACTTATAATTAAACATCTGGGCACATATTTAAGCTAGAAAGGTTGCTCAAATTTAAATCTAAAAATGCAAAATAGTGAATCTCAAAAAGTATGAACCCACAATTAGTATAATATATATAGTATACATATAGTACTAGACAATATACACTCGATTAACTATTATAAATTCTATTGAGAAGAAATGCTTTCCATTCCCTTGTGATGGGATGCATTCCCTTCGATCATAAAAAATAACCAACCACAAAACAAAATGTTCTTAAAAGCATGCTTTTTAAATAAAAAAAAGTTTAAGGATCAAATGGTCAAATAGAACGTTTGGTAGTGTTGTTCACTGGTGTAAGCAAACTAAAAGATTATGAAGAAGCTAAGCACGGAAAATGTATATTTTGTTTTAGTTGATCATTTCTTGGACAGTTTACATCGATTATAAGCTGTCAAATGCCCATACACAGACCCGAATCATTGATTCGAATATCATTAGGGCTATTTATATTGCTAATTTGCTATCAGGTTTAACAAAGACTATGCACACCCTATGACAAACTGATACTGTCAAATATTTATCGGTATCAATTTTCAAAAATTGATCTAAAATTTTTTAAAATTAAAACTAAATTGCATTCCTAGAGGGTCTAAATCCAAGCCGAAAGAGTTGTCCATGATTCCAATCGTAGAAAATTTCTGGATGTATTTCCAAGTGAAGTTTCAGGGTTACCTCCTAAGCGGGTGGTGAAATTTGTCATTGACTTAGCACCTGGAGTGTCATCAATCTCTAAAGCACCATACTGCATGGATCCAACGGAGCTCAAAGAGTTAAAAAGTTAACTGGAAGAGTTGTTACAAGCAGGTTTCATCCGACCAAGTATTTCACCTTGGGGAGCCCCTGTTCTTTTTGTAAAGAAGAAGGATGGCTCACTTCGATTGTGCATAGACTATCACCAGCTCAATCAAGTGACAGTCAAGAATCGCTACCCCTTACCGAGGATTGATGATTTATTTAATCAGCTGAAAACAGCCGGAGTATTCTAAAAAATAGACTTACGGACTGGTGAAGGAATCCGACATACAGAAAACGGCTTTCCAAACATGATATGGACACTATGAGTTTCTGCTTATGCCTTTTGGTCTGACCAATGCGCCAGCGGCCTTTATGTCACTTATGAACGCGGTGTTCCATGAATACTTGAAAAAGTTTATTATCGTATTTGTGGATGACATTTTGGTCTCTTCAAATAATGAGGAAGACCATGTCAAACACTTGTCCATTGCTCTTCAAGTTTTGAAGGAGAATAAATTGTTCGCTAAATTATCAAAGTGTGATTTCTAGATGAAGGAGGTGAATTTCCTTGGCATATTATCTCAAAGGCGGGAGTCGCAATGGATCCATCAAAAGTGAAAGCAGTCACTGATTGGCCACAACTCAAGTTAGTCACCGTTATCCAAAGTTTCCTTGGGCTATATGGTTACTATCAAAGATTTATTAAAGATTTCTCCTTAGTGGCATCGCCAATGACTAAACTTATACACAAGGGAGTCCAGTTCGAATTGAATAACAAGTGTGAAGAGAGTTTTCAATCTTCAAAGAAGACTCTAACTACTACACCAATCCTGACTATGCCCAATGGCAATGAAGGATTCGTAGTCTTCAATGATGCATCTCTAGGGGGTTAGGATGTGTCCTTATGCAAAATGGTAAGGTGGTGGCTTATGCCTCACACCAATTGAAGATTCACGTGCAAAATTATGTAACCCATGACTTGGAATTGGCAGCAATGGTTTTTACACTAAAGATTTGGAGACACTACTTGTATGGAGCCCAGTTCGAAGTGTATACATGCCACTAGAGTTTGAAGTATATCTTCAGACAAAGAGACCTTAATCCTCGACAAAGGCGGTGGATAGTATACTTGAAGGACTATGACTTCCAAATCATATACCATTCGGGAAAAGCGAACGTGGTAGCCGACGCATTGAGTCGGAAGGGCAAGGTGGACAAGGGTCAACAGCTAGCTAGATTTTGGGCTATGTTAGCTGAAGTGGTAGCTATTAACCCAGTAGAACAACTGACAGGACTGCTGGTGAACCTGGTTATCTGTGATCAATTATTGGACCGAGTTAAGCTAGCACAAATGGAAGATAAGGAGCTGAATGAAATGTTGGACAAAACTCCCGACATTGTGGCCGATTCTAACACTGTAATCAGATTTAGTGGAAGGTTCTGGGTACCCAATATTGATGCACTAAGGCGGGATATCCTTAAGGAGGCTCATCGTTCAAGGTTCTCAATACACTCTGATGTTACAAAAATGTGCCAGGATCTAAAGCGAACCTACTGGTGGATTGGAATGAAGAAGGATGTAGTGGATTTTGTCTATAAGTGTAAGACGTGCCAATTGATCAAAGCACAAAATCAACTACCCAGTGGATTATTACAATCTTTACAAATACCTACTTTGTAATGGGAGTGTGTCACGTGTGATTTCATCACTAAACTCCCAAGGACTCACAAAAGACATGACTCAATATGGGTGGTTGTGGACTGTCTGACTAAGGCAGTTCACTTTATCCCCATGAAATCAACAAGGACAGCGGAATACTTAGCAGAACTGTACATCAATAACATTGTCAGATTGCATGGAATTCAGAGGAGATAGTGTGTGACAGAAATCCCCTATTCACGTCACATTTTTTGGAAGCTTTCCAAAAAGCTATGGGGACCCAAATTAAGCAAAGTACAGTATATCATCCCCAAACAGATGGTCAGAGTGAGATGACCAATCAAACTTTGGAGGATTTGTTAAGAGCTTGCATCCTTGACTGAGGTGAAGATTGGAGAAGCATTTAGCCTTAGTTGAATTACCCGGTTAAAGGAATTACGGTGAAAGGGTGCTTCCATGTAACCTAGCCGTCATATTATTTCCTTGTAAAAGTAAATGGGGAGGGCGTCATCTCCATTTTCCTCCTCAGATGCCAGATTCCCTCCTTCGCTCTGGTAATTTCCTTTCCATTATTTTTCTTTTGTTGCATTCATATACATGTTGCATAAATCATGAACATGATAAATATAAGAATTAAAGGAGAAATCAACAAGAAAGGAAAGAACTAAACTGAAATAAAAACTGGAAATCCGTCCATGGATTGTAAGTGACAGCTGTTACATGAGATCATGAGCACTTGCTGCTCAAATTGCTGCATCAACGTCTTTGTGCATGAGGTGGTATAGATAGATTAAATTTCTATTGAAATTGCATGCCAAGAAGGCAGCACGACCTGCTGACTTGCAGCAGCAACACCATGGCAAGGGAGTCACAAACTCATGGCATTGCAACCAGCAATGGTGTGGGTTTCTCTTCTTCTTGTGTTGGGTCATTGTGTAGAAAGGAGGGGACAGGTTGGGCGGTGCTGCTGGCCAAAAGCTGGGATGTCTTGGCCAGGTTGGAGTCACCTTGGGGTTGGTCGGAGTCGGTCGACGGCGGTCGGCAATGGTGGATAGCTGCCGGAGGCGAACAGAGCAGTTAGCGAACATGATCGGAATGATGAGTTCAATCTGCGATTTGGGGCATAACCGAGAGGCAGCGGCCAAAAGTCCTAGTCGGGATCAAAGTTGGTGTGGAGGTGAGTTGATTGACAATGGTGGCTTGGCTGGAGGTGGCTTGACATCGATGAAAAGTGCGTCGAAAAACACCCGATTACAGCTCTGTTTTGGAGAGAGTTGGGGAGGAAGAAGATAGCAGTTTCGTAAATATGGGTTAACTCGTTACGAGTCAAGTTAGAAAAAAGAAATCAACTCATATTAAATCTTTAAAAATAATCAATTAAATAGGGTACGAGTTAAGTAAATAAAATAATAAGTTAATAAATTATTACACGAAATTACCATAATTAATATAATTACGGTCAGGATGAACTGTAAATGATTAATTAGCTTATTACAAACGATAAAATTAAATCGGAGGGTTATAAGGGATAAATAAAATGAAGACTTCGGCTTTACCACAAAAGAATATTTACTAATTAAATGATTATTTTAATTATGAATTAGCAAGGTAGAAAATATGGTAATAAAATATAATCGTGTAGAAAATCACGAAATTGCATAATTGAATAAAGAAGGGTGGAACCTTATTTAATTAAATAAATTATAAATAATTATATTAGTGATATCCTTAAATTAGGATGATAAAAATCAGTTAAAGAATATACCAATAATAATAACTAATTATTGGCTATAAATTAATAATTATTTTATTAATTATCAAATGAGGATTATAATTGGGATAATTAATAATTAATTATTATTAGATTTGCTGAAAATTTAATAAGTAATGAAGTCTAACATGAACTAATTACATCATTTAAAATTTATAGTATATTAGTCATGTAGTTGCATGTAGGTTCATGAAAATAAAATTATACTAATGTATAATATTATGCTGTCATTCAGATTATGGTTAGCGGATCACAGTCGGATAAAATCATAAGTCAGGTACGTATAATAGGTAGAACGTCGTATTTTACTTATTGGTAACATAGGTCGGCCTGAGCCGAAATTCGACCACCATGCACCGAGTGCAACCGGGTCAAGGAATTTACTCAGTCTGACACAGGGCTGTATTATGTTTGTAAATTGTGTATTGCATCGAATATTTTTGTAGTGATAGCCGCCCCATAAAAAGGCTACGGTCGGGGTGAGCAAGGCACAACAATTCCTCCATCGCATTGGACAACAGTCATAGCCTCCCCATAAAAAGGCTACAGCCGGGGTGTGCAAGGTACTGGCACAAGAATGCACTGATAGCCTCCCAATAAAAAGGCTATGGCCGGGGTGTGCGAGGCACTAGCATTAGAATTAGTAGTGAGAGCTTCCCCACAAACAGGGTGTATCAATCACCTGAGTGCAGTGATAGCCTCCCTTGATAGCCTTCCCACAAATAGGCTACGGCCGAGGTGTGTGAGGCACTGGCACTGGAGATGGTAATGGTAGCCTCCCCACAAAAAAAGCTACGGCCGGGGTGTTCGGATCACTACAGATACCTCCTCCGCATTGTTTTGGAGTATAGCGGTATCGCTTCACTGTATATTAAAATGAACATATGGAACTAGTAGAATGTACTTGACTTGTTTTATATATTATACTACTTAGTGTTGTAATCACTAATGCGGAATTGCCTGCGCAGATGTGCAGATACAAAATTAGGTGGCAGAAACTATTGAGAACCAGAGCATGGAGGAAGATAAATATTGGGAGTCCCTTTTAATTTTTATTGAGAAATATTTGTGGCTACTGGGAAATGGTCCGAGACAGTGGGAACCAATCTTTATACATTATTGTTAAATCGTTATAATTTAGCAACTTAGTAGTTTGTTTAAGTAACACCTGGTCATCTAGGTGCAATTAAATAATTGAAAAATGACGGGTCATTACAGCTTCCGTTCCATACAATAATAAAAAAGGTGTAACTCCAGTACTTACGCGAGCAGAAGTATGGTATGACCATAACACTTTAGGTAATCTTACATGCCAATCACGTTGACTATCCGCTACCGTCTTTCGCAACACTTGTGTGAACATCGTATTAAAAGATTTTACTTGTCCATTGGACTGCTGGTTGTACGTTGATGACTGTACCATTTCAAACCTATGTTGCTCCGCTACCTCTGTAACTTGCCATCCCATGAATGGTGTGCCATTATCCCTAATAAGTTTATGGGGAACTCCAAACTGGTAAATGATATTTTCATTAATGAATTGGGCAACACACTCTCCGGTATTCTTCCTCACCGGTATTGCTTCACCCAACTTAGTGAAATATTCAATCGTTGTTAAGATAAACTTGTGACCCTTTGATGACAACGGGTGAATGGGAATGATAAAATCAAGCCCCCAAATCTGAAATGGCCAATAAGGGCCAATCGGGAGCAACGGTTCTGGTGGCAAATGCTTTAAAGGTGGGTGTAACTAATACTTCTCACACGACCGAGCAAAATCCATACAATCCTTGTACATAGTTGGCCAAAAATATCCAATGCGGAGCAAAAGATAATACAACCTTCTTCCACCTTGGTGCTCTCCACAAGTCCCTTCATGTGCATCTCTCATAGCCTTCAAACTTTCCTCTTTGGTCAAACATCGTAGTAAGACTTCGTCAAATCCTCAGCGATACAATAATTCTCCTTCAATGAGATAATGCATTGCAATTCGTCACACCTCACGAGCCTTGTATCGATCCTTGGGTAGTTGGTTGCATACCAAAAAGTTGAAGATATCTCCATACCAATCCTCAAACTCCTCTAGAGCAAAGCTTTCAACTATTAAACTTGACGGTAAGACCGCACCAACAGGCGCATCATGGCGAGCAAATTAAATAATTGGCTCTATAACTTCTCCTTTAGCAATGAATCTTGATCCTAATACAGCGACGGCATCAAACGCTTCAAACATCACTTCTTTGAAATTCTTCAATAGTTGCATCAAACGCGCCTTGCATACACCAAATGTGCCTCTTTAACTTCAAAATTTCCCGCGGCTTATTGGATTATCAACAATTAGTCGCCTTGAAGTAGCAAGCATTCCACTTTCAACTCCTTTGCAAGTATTCATATTCTGAGTTGTTGTTGGTGCAAAAATATCCTAACTTGTAAGCATGTAAATGCATCTTCCCTGAAGGCTTTACTAAGACAACCCTAGCTTCTCCAGTGGGTCCTGCTCCACCACGCATTCCCACGGCTGCTCCATTAAAATACAAAGTCCATTTTAGTAGTTCTTTATCTGTGTGGAAATGGACTTCTTCTTTCCCCTCGGATGGTAGCACCAAATGGTTAGCAAGTAGCTCAATAATTGCTTGACCTTTCACTGCTTTTTGTGTGACACACTTGATGTCAAACTCCATAAACTTCCAGAGCCATCTTGCTGCTCTTTCTGAGAGGGCTGGTTGTTGAAGCAGGTATCGAACAGGATTATCGTGTAACACCCCGATTTCGGTTCACTTAAGAACCGAATCAGAAATGTTACGATCGAGTCGAGACATGTTTAATATTATTAGTCAGTCAGACTCGATCCATAAAATAGATCGAAATAACCCTCTTGGTGTCATGAGAATGGAAGACATTGTTAAATAAAAATCACAATACATCAAATATAAATAAATGCTAAGAATTAAATCTTATGTTGAGCTCAAGTGTGTAGCATTTATCTGTCCTTCCGCCGAAGTCGATACAGGATTTGCGAGACCTACATATATTATAAGAAAACCGTCAGTAACGAATGTTACTGGTCCGAAAAATAACTAATACAATCTGGAAAATGGGTATTCCATTACCCACGAAAACATATGAAACTTCAAGAATGCCTCACACAGGACAGTAAGCAAACATACTTAACAAATGCCGGCTCGCATGCACGGTTCATAATCATAATCATACATACAT
>JAVDBV010085224.1:0-23521 GCA_032619315.1 Piper longum | reverse complement strand
TGTAAGAAACAAAAAAGACTTTCTGATTTTTCAAACAGTCAAAAAGTAAATTTTATTTTTTGTATTTGGCATCCAATTTTAAAATTTTAAATCCAATTTTTTATTATGAGTTGTAATTAATATGTTATATTGTCTCTTGATTATTAATAGAATTAATTTAGATTTCTATTTTTTATTAATTTTTTTCAAAGCTTAAAAAGTATTTATGGATTTGAATTTTATTTTATCAACTTTATACGTATATTTATGAATAAGTTTATTTTAATGATTTAAATATTTATAATTTTTTATGCAACAAGCCAAAAGAAAGACTATCTGATTTTCCAAACAGTCAAAAAGTAAATTTTCTTTTTTGTATTTCTTTAAATTTAGTTTTTAACTATTATATGAGTTGTATTACTTCAACATTAATTAATTGGTTTCAATTTAGAATTTGATTATTAGGATCTCCATTTTCTTATTATTATGAATTTTTAAATTTACATCAGATTTCTCAGTAAGATGTTTTTTAAATGTGATATCCTATTTTAATTTTTAAATCCAATTTTCATCATGGGTTGTAACTATGTATTATATGTTATATTTAATTTTAATTATTAATATAATTAATTAGATCTATATTTTTTATTAATATTTTTCCAAAGCTTAAAAAGTATTTATTGATTTGAGTTTTATTTTATCAACTTTTTACGTATATTTATGAATAACTTTATTTGAATTATTTAAATATGTCCAATTTTTTATGTAAGAAGAAAAAATAATATCTAATTTTTCGAAAAATCAAAAAGTCAATTTTATTTTTTGTATTTTTTAGATTTTATTTTTCACTATAGTCAATTTTATCAACTTTTTACGTACATTTATGAATAACCATAAATTTAGTACCACTTGGACCATATATTTATGTTAAACAAACTTATAAAAAGATATTATAATGTAAAATTGTAATTAATTAAGCATAGTAATGACATTACTTATTTATATTGAATTTTTACTTTAAAAAATAAACATTTATATTTAACAATTTTCAGGGTAAATCAATAAAAAGGTAATGTCACTATCATTTCAAAATGAAAATAATACAGTTAAATTTTCCACTTTTTATCATTTTTAAATGATGAAATAAATAGTTAGCCATTTTATTTCAATTTAATTTGAAATAATTGGTAAAATAATAAACTGGCCAGCCCTAGACCGCATAGTTTTTGTGTACCGAATTTTTCCTTGACCTCAACTTCCCTTGAGTTAACTTACCACGTGAATTAGTTTTTTTTTTGGAATTAACATAAAAAAGTTGGAATATTTTTTTCTTAATTTCACACCAAGTCCTTATCATTACTGAATTGGTTTGCAATAAAAAAATAAATGATAAAAATCGTAAAATTACAGCTCTATATTATTGTAGTTGCAGAACTTATTTTTTTCAAAGTCTCAATTCAGCTTAATTATGAAGCAAACAGTAGTTTAGGTTGGAAATTTGGAATGCAATCTCATATGTCAAGTGTAACATTTTATATATCATATAAAAATGGAAGAGCAGGGATTTTTTATATCTTATCGCCTAAAATAAGTAGTAGAAAATCAGTCATTTGCAAATAAAATTTTGCCACGGTTGAGCCTATGACAAATCAGGCCGGAACAAGTGAGAATTGCCATGGGAGGCGGTGGCAAATTTTTGTCGTACCTTTGTCATGGAAAAAATTCAAAAAGAAATAAAAATAATTTAAAATATTTATTTATATTTAAATTGACTTATATCTATATTAGTTGAACTTGAAGTCTTGAACAGTTGATGACCGCTTAGCAAGCAAAAAAAGGATTTACTTATAATCTTCTTACAGGACATAACCTATGTACCCATTTGCATATACAATCAAACAAGTAATTAACCTTCACTACAAGACGGCCGCATATCAACATCGAGGGGCCGGAAAGGCTAAGATAATTAATTATTTTCGACATCGGGGCATGTCAACTTAATTAATAATTTTCAACATGGTCCACATTAAACTTAATATTATCTAGGTTTATTAGCAGCTCAAATAATTTCCTGCGCACTGATCTAGCGCCATATCTAGAGCTTTGATTAATTGATCTCATTTGCCATATGACGACCTCCAACACATGCGTAAAGTCTAAGATTTGCTTTTAACGACGAAACACCAGCTAGCTGACAGGACGTATCATAAAGATGCTAAAACATGGCTTCGCAAAATACACCATCAAGACGTTACAGGAAAATTGTCTGCATCTGATCGGCTACAATTATGCCATATTGGACAAGGTTTTGGAAGCCTTCCTCACCGCAGAACATGGCCGAAGTTACCAGGAGCAGAGAAAGCTTGGAGTTGATGGTCCCTAACCTATCTCAACCAACAATGTAACCAATTACAGCTTTTGATGGAGACATGCAAAGTTAATTCATTGCAGCTTTTGATCGAGACATACAAAGTTAATTCGTTGAGAAGTCTTTGTCAATTCTCTATAGTGCTCAATAAACACTGAACTTGCAAACGGTGAGCCACTAATTTGTGCAAAATCAGGGATTACCCATTTGAACATATGATGTGCTCTAGTATATATTTTTTTATTTCAAAGCAAGCCCAGAAAATGCAAGTTGTTGAGAGCCGAGAATATACGATGAGTTGGTTCCCAGGTTCATCAGAAAAACAAAATATAACTGGAGTCCGCTTGAGCGATACAGTATAGTAGAGGTATGGTCTTTGTGGGACATTTTGGCCAACTTGGGGCCATTATACATGTGCATTTATTTTAGTTCATTTAAAGCCGATGATGTGACCAGATTGGCATTTCCCTTTGTCATTCATCTCAAGGAGAACAAATTCTGTCCAGTTAAAAACCATTTAAACGTGCCTCCACTAATTACTTCCCAAAATCATGATATATATATATATATATATATATATATATATCACTAATAGAAAATCAGTAATTTGATCACTGACGGTTATAAATCTGGTCACCGATAAAATTTGTGACTGTTAAATCCAGTCGTAATAGATAAAGTTGCTAATAAAATTTACAATCGGAAAGAAATAAGGTCGTAAATATCAACCAGACGTACCCATTTTAGTTTGGTTTCTAAATTAGTAACCGGTAAAGCAATCAGAAAACCAATTTCAAATTATTTGTAACGGGTTTTTGATTGTAAATCTGGCTAGAATTTCCGTTCTTAACTGGTTTTTTTTTCGATCAGTAAATATTTGCGACTAGGTGTCAGTTACAAATGCGGTCGCAAAGCTTACGCAAATCAACCGCAACCTAGTCACAAAATAATCTGAATATATTTATAATAATTGTTATTTTTTGTTTTAAATTACCTTTTTAATAACAAAATATTATATAAATAAATAGATGTGATGATAATATATATATATATATATATATATATATATATATATAAACATAGAATAAAAATTAAATCTAAAATACAATATAATATTCAATATCATATAAGATGTAATACTCCAAATCCCGCTCACTCGTGAACTGAAACGAAATGTTACAGGTCGCCCAATTAGGTCGGTTAACCCGAACCTAACCTGAATAAACCTACTCTTGACATCTTAAGATAGAAGATAAATATCGTTATACATGCATGAGATACAACAAACCTAATAGGTCACTATGTGAATGATATGACAAACAATTTCCACTAAAAAGGTTTGTACACAACTATTTCTCGTATGCATGACTAACTTGGGTTATCATTGCATTTAAATTTTTAGGCTAGGTCTTGACCCACTTGCTTAACATATTCAATATTTAAACATATTTACTAATATAGATGTTACATCACATCATTTTGATATGCATTTCATTACCAAAATCTAAATATTACCACATGTTCATCATAACATTATCATAAGTAAAAACAACAAAACACTCTAACATCAATATGTGTGTGCAAGAGATGTCACTGATCCTTTGTCGAGGCTACTTTATCATCTCCTAATTATCACATACATACATAATAAAAACAGGTCAGTAACAAGTGTTACTGGTCCAAAAATAACTATAAGAGGATAACAAATGAGAGCTAACTCTTATTTTGAAGAAAAATATTTTTATATATTCTGCTGAATTCTTTGAAGGGCATCTACTGGGGATCCATCAGGTTGCAGACCCGATAGCATCCTATGCATTCTAGTCTACTGATGTCTTTCTCAACATTTTCTTCTTTTTTTTTTCCTGATCGCTTAGGACTACCGGTATATCTACTAACTGATTCATGAATTTTCTATTTGCACACAATTCCAAACTTCATACTCATATATGGCTTCATTCTAAATTTATCATAACTAGTTCATAAATAATCCAACCATGCTAACTATACTGGAACTATTACTTTTGTTAACTATCATTTCAACAACTTTAGAATCCTAAGTTGTAAGCTGTAAAATCCCAACTCGGCTCACCCGTGAACCGATCCGAAAATACTACCGACGACCGAACCGTTCGCTATCTACTAGATTCGGTTAAGCCGACCTAGATTTACTCTCGGTGTCTTAAGATGAAGATACAATTTTCTATATGCATGAATGAATGCACAAAAATCCTGACATGCTACTACATGAGTAACATGAAAATTAATTCACACACACCAATACAATTGCATTAAAATCAAAAAGAAATTCTGAATAACAATGGACAAAGTCTCCCTTAAAAGTACAATTAGGGGCCACCCTGTCAAAATACTATATACAAACATATATTTATATCAATAATTTCATTCTCAAGCTTGGGTCTTAGCCCACTTGTGCATTCTTTCCACAATTCACGTCATATCATCAAGTCATTGCATTCAATCATCAACATATTACCATCTCTCAACATTTTCTCACGTTAATTTCAATGTAAATAAATCATATACAAAATATTAAACATTCAATCATCAAAACATGTGTGTGTGTGTGTGTGTGTGTGAAAAACCTCACTCCTCCTCCGTCCAGGCTGACACTTCCATCTCGTATTCATCACTTACATATAATACAAAACCGTCAGTAACGAGCATTACCGGTCCAAAAAATAACTAATATCAAACTGGCACGGGAGAGCTAACCCTCCTGTTGAATAAAAACCATATATTTCTTCAAGAACTCTCAAAAGGGCACTAATGGGAGCCATCACCCTCGAGCGGCAGCGTCCCCTTTCCATCTCATTCTCTTTCCTTGACCATCTCATCTATTGCGTCTTGCATCAAATCTCATTCTCGTTCATCTCATCCCTCTACGTCCTCCATATTACTCCTGGCCTTGAGCCGAATGCTGAGTACTCTCAGGCAATCACCCTTAGTACCTTTTGAAGCATAAGTCCAGACATACGATGTACTAAACAATACCCGTAAACCTCTACGTTCTCCAGGTGTGAGGAACTCAAACGCGGAGTTAGCAGGATCCCTCAGGATGAAGTGGGTCCTCCCCAACATCAACTCGAAGATGAACACATGCCTTATTTGAAGCCATGGCCGCCTCCCTCTTTCCATCTCTCACTGAAAACACAAAAACTATGCATATATATAGGCATGGGCAGGGAATTTAATATAATAGGTCCGAAGGCAACTTGTGGAAGATTTTGTTTTTGAAAACATACTCGAGGGATCTAATCCTCGAGGGTTATTAATCTCGGAAAATTATTCGGCTAAATGGCCCGAGTTAAATGAGATCCAATAAAACGCCACTTAACTCGTCCTGCAAGTAGAAAACCAAACATACGATGGAATAGAGAGTAAAACAAAGACGAGTCCTAAACGGACCTGGTAGAAGCTCCAAGCGTGTCCACGCGCCTAGGCGGCGAGCTCCTACTTCGTACCTACACATCAAATCTAAAAGTTGACGCCCACTAACTAAATGATTCATCAACTCAATAAGCATCACAAACAATACAATTATCGTCGAACAAGAAAATCAACAACTATTAGTGTATATAATTATAAGTCATCATATTCATACCAATTTTATTATATATCCCTAAATTACGTCGTGGTCAATTTTCATGCTCAAATTTACTTTACCTCATTAGACCACTTAACATTCATTCATAGTTAATCATACCATGTTACTTATCATTCATTAGTAATTAATGTTTAATCACATCAACATCAATTAATCAATCCTATCATCTTGTGCTAACAATCATCAATCTGAAATAATAAACTTAAGAGGTAATTATACCTCGCGTTGTTGGCAATTGGCGACGGTTAGGGTTTGTCGTGTGTGCGTCTCGAACCTCGAATTCGGTGTTCGACGACATCCGAAGCTCAATCGGGTTTGATTGGATGAACTCAGAGAAAGATCCGGCGAAATCTATCAATCAGGTTTTTCGGCGAGTTCCAGTAGTTTTCCGGCAGCTCAGTGGTTTCCGGCGACTTTTCGGCAGTTTTCCGGCAATAGTCACCGGTGGCGTCTACTGGTCGGATCGGGGCCGTACAGGGTACCATCAGAACCACCTCAACGAGCCTGACGTGTCTGTGGTGTTAACGTGGCCGACGGAGGCGGTGGCTCGCCGAAAAATGCCAAAATTAGGGGCGGCTCCGGTGGGTGGCTAGATCCGGCCGACCGGGGCGGCGATCGGTGGCGCTCTGGTCGGGGAAGGTAGGTTGGTGGTCGGTGACTCCGAGGCGGTCACTGGACGGCGGCGACAACGGTTGCCGGTGGCGAGATCGGCGATGCGACAACAATGCAACAGCGGCCGTTTCTCGTTTCGGGGAGTTCGGACTATGGCCGGGCCTGGCCGGGGCGGCAGGACGACGGCGAGGTGGGGCGCCATCGGTCAGCGACCGGGTGGCGCCGGCAGCGACGACGGTGGTGACGCATAGGGAGGGCGGCTAGGGTTTGGATGGAGGAAGATGTCAGGAGGAAAAAGAAAAGCTCAATGGCACACTCGTAAATATTACTTGACTCGACTCCGGCTCGAGTCAAAAATAATAAATATGTTGTAACGAATCCTAAAACAAAAATTCAAAAAAATTGGGAAAAATCTCATAAAATCAAACAAACACACAACATCAAAATGACATACTCTATAACTATCAACCTACCCAAACTGCCCGTAACGCGTCCTAACGTGGTAAACGGCCTAAAATTATTTCTATGGTCATAAAATGAAGAAATCTAAAACCATCAACTATATACTCTTATATATTCTAATAACTCATTCTCTACTCATTCATGATGTTATCATCACATACTCGGGTACACATGACCCTCACAGCTCATACATGCAACCGACATCGGCTTAGTACACATGTTCTGAAACATACTTAACTCAGTCCGACGGCTGAACCAATCGGCTAACGACTATAAAACCGTGACTCGAATCACAGGTTTTACATAAGCAATTACTAAAGCTCACATACATTTAATTACAGTGAGAATTAAATCACTTCTTACATATCTTCTTTAACGCTAGAATGATAACTACTTTCACTCCAAATCATGACAAGAAAATAAGTAACCTAAGAATAATTCCAATTCTTCCACAACTTCTAACATAACCCGTGAACATCTACCTTGATAAATGAAGAGCTAGGGCTCCTACTCATCACTCAATCTTGGGTTGTCGATTAGGTATTGTCGGTATAATGTTAACCTATTCAATTCTAATTTGATAATTCATCAAAGCATCCTTATTCGAATGAATCCGTTCCATCATCCCAATTTCATCATGCAATGATATCCATGACTATGAAATAAAATCAAATCAATTGATAATGATGTATACCAAATGACGGCCCTGACAATGGCAATGACAGGGACGGCCATAGCTGTCATCGACGGGGATATGGTTCAACCAAGGGAAACCTTAACTAGGGTTGGACTAGGGGCTGCAACTCAGCATGAAGAGGCCTTACCGGAGCTGTTTTGGCCTGCCGGCGACTGGTCAGCAGCAACGGCTGCAGGCCGCTTGTGAATGCACTGGAAACTGGGCTAGGGTACACCGGGTGGAAGGAGGAAGGAGGAGATGGGGGTTTGGCCGAGGATGCAACAGGCCAGTGGCGGGTTGCCGGCAACTGCAAATAGAGTCGGCTAGGTCATAATGGGAAGGGACTCAGCTACGGAAATATGGGGGGAAAGGAGGAGAGTGGTGGGGACGTTCTGGTCGGGCTAGTGCAAGAAGTACTGTCGGGAAAGCGTGGCTGTTGAGGCTAATTGTGGTAGTAGTGGTCCGATCATAGGAGAGGCTGCAAGGGTGAAATATGGGGAGCCAAGAAAGGTGTCGGCTTGGTCATCCACGGGAGGGGAAATTGGTCGTCTGCTTTCGGCGATGACAAGGGAGGGAGACCAAAGGGCTGGTCTACTGGCGGCGGCAGTGTCGCCAGCGGTGGAGATGAGAAAACCTGACAGTGAGGGTGCACCGACGAACCCAGGAGGAAGACGTGACATCGGTCTGGGTAGATAGGGGTACGATGGTCGGAGAGGAGGGCAACATTGGCCACAATGGTGGCAGTGGCAGCTAGAGAAAGAGGGTAAGTGAGGGAGAGAGAGGAGGAAAGTGGCAACTATTGGGACTAGTCACTGGCGGAGGGAGGCATACCGAGTAAAACTGATTGATTCGGGTTATGGTTTTACCCATTTGTAGTTTTGCCTGGTTCGGGCTAGTCTCAAGTCAGTTCGAATGAGCTTGACCCAGATCAGTTTTCAGAACATGAGTATGGGCCCAGATGGCCGTATGAGCATGCTATGGTGGCTGAGTATGTATGATATGTAGATGATAGCATGAGATAGGCTATAACAAAGCATGAGTTATCATTGTATGCACAAGGTATAAAGATGATTTTTATGGGTTAGCCAAAGTTGTAGGCCTAGATTTAGGTCATTGTAACAATTAGTATTTGTTTGGGATTTTTAGGGTATCTTATTTGCATGCATCATAGGAGTTTGTACCACCAAATTGTGCCCCTATGGGCCCAACTTGATTGAGTCGTAAATTTTTACCCGATTGAGTTGATGATTCAAGGTCTATTTAGCCTTCTTGCATCGATTCCCACTTATAGAGTCACTTTTAAGACTCAAGTCAATTTTAATTTTTGATGGTCTCGATTCGAGCTTTCCGTCCACAAGTATATTGCATATACCCATAAGGAGGCCCACTAAGCTACTAGTTGTAGGACGTTTGAATCGTGTCACATGGCAAGATCAGAGCCATCCATGTCTGCCCTAGCTTCACCATGTTGTTTTCGAGAGATTTCTTACGATTTTGATGATTTACACCTCGAGGGCCGCCGCCACTTTAGCTCACCACTGCCAAGTCCCCGGCTCACCCCCAGCCACTAGAATTGCACCACCATAATTGCCTCGCGGTAAGCTATCAAATCGTACCCCTAATCAGCAGTTGCCGCTAGTGCTTTATATGATAGAAGTTATAACTTCTACTATGAATTGTATTTTTAGATCATTAGTTGTGGGATTAAATTATTCATGATAATTTCTCGATTTAAGATAAACTTACCACTTACATTTAACTTTTATATTTCTATAAAATTGTATTGCAAAATGATACTTTAAGTTCTACTCTTAACAGTTACTTCAAAAATATGAGTATATCTCTATCTCATATATGAATCACCAAAAATAAATGAACAAATACTATTATATTCAATGACAAATTTAATCTTTTTATCTCGACACAAGATCAAATCTCTAAATGTAACAATATGTGGCCAGTCTAATGATAACATTAAGAATAGAATAAAATAGATAAACCAACATCACAATCACAAAGATAAAAATTAATAACATTTATTAATATATGCACTAGGTATCATTGAAAATCCGAGAAAAGAATTTACCCTATAAAATATTCAATTAAATTCAAAAAATTCATATGTGATATAAAAGACATAATTTAATTATAAAAAAACTAAATCAAAATAAGAAAAACTCTTTTTGAGAAAACTTCTTCTTCTTCTGATCCAACTTCTTTGTCGTTCCTTCTCGTCTTGTGTGCCGTCCTTAGTTGTTCTCCTTTCTCTTTAAAACTCTAATCAAGTTTATAAAAGATCCATCCAAATATTACAATTGGGGTCTACCAGGATCTCTAAAAATATCAAAAAAAATCAATTTTCTCATCGCGAACACTCGAGCACTCAAAATCTAGATTACAATTTCCAGTTTTGAGTGCTTGAGTGCTCTACTCTTGGCCATAATATTTTCTTAACAGAAAGGCCAATGCTCAAGCACTCTGTTCTCAACTACAATTTCCAGCATTTGGCCTGATTTGGCATCGAATTCGTTTCGGATCATCTTCTAACTTTTATAACATGCCAGAACAACATTAATTAGTATTTTTTACACCAAAATCACAATGATTTCTTGCATTATTAATAATATCTAATCGACTCTTAAACTAATAAAATTGAAATATAAACGACTCAAAACATGACAAAAATCAACATGAAATGAAAAGAATAATAATTCTTTAACAGAGTTATTAATGATTATGATATTTATATTTATGAATAATTAATATAAATTAATTCATTAATTAATTATATATTTATAGAATGATTATGTATTTATATATTTAATTTTTTATATGTTTACTAACACGAGTATATGTGATATTTACTCGTGTTTAGTTATGTATTTATATAGTGTAATGATATTATTACTTTATGATTAGAGTATTGTTATTTTTATGTATTTTTTATTTATCTATTTATTCATGAGTATATGTGTTTATTTATTTTATTCGTTATTAGTTATTTCTTTTATTATGTCTTAATTTACGTGCTATATATTTAGTTGTAGGTTTATTTGGCAGTCTTCTTTATTAGGATGTACATGTTTACATCATATTGAGATTTCAGTATTTTATTCACACATCACAAGCTTGCATAATACAGAGATATCAGTATTTTACTTATAAGTGGGTTTTGATTTAGGGGAGGGGAAAATCGATGACCGCTGCTTGAGATAGGGCACGCGTTAGTCAATGCGGGCTTTGGATTTGGTGAGGGTCTGTTCTATTCCTGAAGGATCCTGAAAAGTCCACATTTGATTTCCTCAAACCCGGAGAAGTATGGAGATTCACGTGTACTTCAATGCAGTGCATGTTTAGACTTGTGGCTTTAAAGGGTACTGAAGACGTATGCTTGAGAGTACTCGACCTCTGTACTATGAATGATACCGAGGATTTAGAGGGCTGAAAGAAAAGAAATGAATGTTCTAGCATAAAGGATAGTTTTTAAAGTTAATGAAGCATGAGATGAGTTAGAAAATGGGACACTATTGCGCTAGGTTGACGGCTCCTAATTAACACCCTTGTGAGAAATTCTGTGAAGGAGTATATAAATATTTTCAATAAACTTGAGGGTCAGCTAGTTTAACTATTAGTTATTTGTAAACCAGGAACACTCGTTACTGATACTTTTCATATTATATATGTAGGTTTTGTAATTCTGAGTCAGCTTTAGTGGGAGGACAGAAAAATATTGCACGCACTTGAACTTAGTGCAATCACTTTCTTTATATTTTTATTTATATTTAATGTATTTTTTATGCGTAATTAGTGATGTCTTTGAATCTTTTGACGTAAAATGGGCTACTTTGATCTATATTAATGATTAAGTCTTATAGACTAACTGCTTTAGAGATGACGACTAGATTACAATATTTTCAATCTGATTTTAGGTGAACTAAAATTAGGGTGTCACAATAGAACCCAACATTATTGAAATGATAAGAAGTGGATCCATGTGACCCGAGAGAAAAGTGGCACATTGCTATCAATAAAGATCTCAATCCATAATACCAACCTTTGTTTGGCTCTCACACCGCATATCAGTATGCCACAAGGTCGACGACCAACGATTGGGTAGAAGAATCAATATCAAATGTCGACACTATACGCTTTTAGTACCTAGCATGAAAAAACATTATTGATTAGCACGGACCACTTAACATTTTTTTTAAACAAAACATGCACAAAATGATAATATCATATGACATTACATAAAAAGAAGTATGACATATTTGAAATTTGTTAATAAAATCATTATAATGTATATAAGTTTAAAGAAAATCCAACAGAGCCTCCCTTGTAAATGCAACATTAGAAAACTTGACACTTGTACAAATTTCGAATTTATATTTCACAATTTAATAATCCATTATTCACACAACAATTTCACAATTATCAAGTAGGATATGTTTCGTCTTCACATGGATCGTTCTCCTATAAAGCTAAAACAACACATAAGCTCCTCCAACACATTTAGTCGAAATGTTGGCAACAATCAGACATTTGGGAAATAGTAGAAGATAGAATTGCAATGTCACAATAGGAATAAAACTAACTTGTGTAAATTTCGCAACGAAAAGATACTTCTAAATGTAACTATAAACTCACTTATTTGCTTATTTAAAAGATACAAAACAATAAAAAATAGAACATGAAATCTTACCACCACATCCTTAGACTTCTTTTTGGCATGTACACCCTTCCCTTTGTCTTTTCGGTATGTGTAATTAAACAAAACTGTCCACGGGACAATGCTACCCAGTTCTTTCTCTCTTGGAAAAACGTCTTTTATAATAGAAACAAACTGAACAAATGTTGTTTAGGCAAAATTATGACTTATTTTTATATTTATTAACTTTGCAATTGTATATAGATGAGATAAATAGCCACAACCAGGAAACAAATTTTTATCTTCTTGTCGAAGGAGATCATAAAATGCTTACGCCTTGAGATTAAATTGTTCATCTCTGGATTCATGATGGTGTGCTAATTGATGATCCTCAAAATATGGACCAACAGTATCATATTCCATCTTAAAACCTAAATTATCCTCGTCAAATGCATTTAAACTTGAGCTTCCATACTCATGATATCCAGATAAGAGCACTGAACTCTCACCATGAGAGGTCAACATATAATCTGCCACCATAAATCTATAATAAAATAAATGTTGTTTGATATCATTTCCTTTCATATTCCACCAGTTAGAGCATTGATTGCATGGACAAAGAATTTTTGAATTACCAACAATTTCTGAATCCGAGAATGCAAAATTAAGAAACATCTTAACTTCTCACTCATAATCTGAATTCAAAATTCATCCTCATAACCACATTTTATACATTCAATCATGTTCATTTGTATTCATTATCACATGCATTAATCACTAAAAACAAGTTAATTTAGATATCTATAATACTTGAGAATGCATGTAATACTTGAATATTATTGTTTTACATGACTCTAAATTAAAACTATGATAAATTAAAAGTTAATTATGAAATCATAGTGCTCGACTAATTGAAACTAATCAAGTCAAGAAAAATACTAAGTATTGTGCTTGATCTCATAGAATCATAGTGCTCAACTATAGTCCAAATTAATCGACATTATAAAAATCACTTATTTGAACATTTAGTTTTATGGAATTAAATTGTAACTTAAGAGTTATAAAAATTCAAATCTCAAGTTTAAGCATAGTGTTATCGTATTAATTCAAAAATTAATTTACGTATCTATTTTCAATCATCACAAAATTAATTTTAATTACGAATTTTAATCATGAATCGAAACAAATAAAATAAAAGTACTGTGATAATACTATCGTATATATATATATATATATATATATATATGAACAACATTAAAATAAAATTTCAAACTAATCAAATTAATTAGTTAAAAAATCAGAATACCTTAATTTCAAAATACATCCAAAATAATAATCATAATCACAAAAAAATTATAATTTTAAAAATCCATCATAACAATAAACAATAAACAATCAACAACAATCAACAAAAAAATAACAATCAATAATTTCAATCCTAATTAAGATATTTATCAAAAAATAAATATTTTTAAAACTAGAATATTATACTTAAAACATGTGTGACTAGCGACGGGTCAACGACAAGGGGTTGGCAAACCGCGGCGGCAAAAGGCAAATGTAGGTGTATTAGTGGTTGTCAGCATCACCACCACCACCCCCCAATTTTTTTATGGTATTCCATAATTTGTGACCACCAATCCGGTTGCAATTTAAGGTATAAATTTTTCAACTATTTTATGACTAAGGTTGTAAATTTATTTTCAAATTATGAAGTTTCACAATGAAACTTAGTGATCATTATGGGACTGAAAAGGACGATTGCAAATAGCGTTGAGTACTTTGCGACCGTATGAAGTGGTTACAAGGTTTCAATTGTTAAATTAATTACTATATGGTTATTAAACTATAGATATATTCTCTGGGATGTGTTTCTTCCCCAAGCTCCACAACCAGTTCCTTGCCTTTGATTTGCCTGGAACTCTGCTTCGCTGGTGCCAACTCGGTGACGAATTTTCACGTTGAAGAAGGGTGTTGATCAACTGCAACAATGGTGGAAGGAAGGCTGCAAGTGCTGCAACCAGGGAAGGGATCATATGATGATCTGATTCCTTGGGTTCCAAGAAAAACCTGGAGGGCGGAGCAATCTCCAAAGGGGTTGTTTTGATTTCAGCAAAATTATGATTACATAATTCTGTTACAACCCCTCTTATAGACACCCTACCTAGTGAAATTACACAAACACCCCTACTCAATTACCCCTACTAACAATGTTCATAACAATTCCCTCCCCATGAGACACAACCTTGCCCTCAAGGTTACAAGATACAACAGATTACAAACATCAATTTTCCATTTGCGATACAGCTGGGAGAGATGTATGGATATAAGCACCTGCAACTACCGAAGCTTTCAATTGAGAGATATGAAAGACGTTGTGTATTTGAGAGTCTGCTGGTAGCTGCAACTCATAAGCAACCTGACCAATGCGCTTGGTGATTGGGAAAGGACCGTAAAAGCGGGCAACTAATTTGTTTGATCGCTTGGTTCTCAAGGAGTGTTGTCGATATGGCTGGAGTTTCAAATAGACCTACTGCCCCACTTGGAACTCAGCATCACGTCGCCGGAGATCATGGTAATGCTTCATCCTCAGTTGTGCCACCACCAAGTCGTCCTTCAATTCCCTCAACAACTGTTCTCTGGTCCTCAACACATCATCAACCTCTGCTATTTTAGCTGTTCTCGAAATATATGACAGCAAGGTGGGTGGTTGCATATTGTACACGACTTCAAAAGGACTCATTCGGATTGCAGATTGGAAGCTAGTATTATAACAAAACTCAGTCCATGGCAACCATTTAACCCATGTATGAGGTCTATCTGCTGTAAAACATCTAAGATATTTCTCCAACACCTTGTTTATTGCTTCAGTTTGGCCATCGGTTTGAGGGTGATAGGTGGAGCTGTAGTTGAAGGCGACCCCTTGTAAGCTAAAAAGTTCCTTCCAAAATGAGCTGGTGAAGGTTGGATCCATGTCACATACAGTCGAAGCTGGCATTCCATGCAATTTGAAAATTTCATCAAAGAACAACTTGACAATAGATTGAGCCGAAAAAGGGTGAGCAATAGGAAGGAAATGGTTGTACTTGGAAAGCCTGTCAATCACAACAAAAATGCCATATTTTGCATTACTCTTAGGCAAACCACTAATGAAGTCCATGCTAATAGAAGTCCAAAAGAAAACCGCCTTAAGTCGCTTCAAGGTCTTTTGAATCCCCTTCTTAAGGTTCACACGATGGTCATGAGGGCGTGTAGGCGGTAGCCCCTTGGGTACAGAAAACACTTTATCAAACCTTTGCAACAGCTGGTCCAACCCCTCGTGTTGTTGAGCTGTTAAGGTGGTTTCCGGTCGACCCAAATCCTTGCTGTTCACCACTTGCAAGTTCATCAATAATCCTTGTTTCCTTTTTTTGAAGGATTGGGAAATCCGCTTCTTGTCACACAACTGATCTGGAGGAGTGATCTGCCCTCTTAGTTCCACTATTTTCTCTTTATCTTTGAAGGACATCGTGATGGATTCAAAGTCCCATAGTATTGGCCCCAACGTCTTCAACCATTGAATTCCCAAAACGATATCAATCTTTTCGAGCTAAAGTATAAAAAATTCTGAAGTAGTAGCATATCCTGGAAATTCGGTCTTGATAGCTGAACACCTTCCCGCACAAAACATTTGGCCGCCATTGGCAATCTGAAATTTGGGTATGCTGTAAAACCCATGATTCGAGTCACGGTTTTATAGTCGTTAGCTGATCGGTTTAGTCGTCGGATTGAGTTGAGTATGTTTCAGAACACGTGTACTGAGCCGATGACGGTCACGTGTATCAGCTGTGAGGGTCATGTGTACCCGAGTATTTGATGATAACATCATGAATGAGTAGAGAATGAGTTATTAGAATATATGAGAGTATATTGTTTATGATTGATTTTAGATTTCTTCATTTTCTGACCGTAGAAATAGTTTTAGGTCGTTTACGTCATTAGGACGCGTTATAGGGTAGTTGGGTGGGTTGTTAGTTATAGAGCAAGTCATTTGGATGTTGTAGTTTTGTTTTGTTTTATGGGATTTTCCCCTATTTTTTGTATTTTTTTGGAAATTATTACGAGCTAATTATTATTTTGACTCGAGTAAGAATCAAGACAATATTTAATTACAAGTTTTCCACTGAGGTATATGACCTCCCTCCCAATCCCTTTCTCCTTCCCCAAACCCTCACTGCGCCACCCCATGCGTCGCCGCTGCTGCCACCGCCCGCCCACCGATTGATGTCGCTCCGCCCCGGCGCAGTGTCGTCGTGCCGCCCCGACCATCCGCGGTCGCGATTTGGCCACCACAAAGCCAGAATCGGCCGCAACACTACCACTTATCTCGAAGCCGATTTGCCGCCGTTTGGGCCGCGCTGCCACCGCCGTGACACCGATGAAAACCCTCTCGACCTCCTCAATGTTTCCCCCCTACCCAGCGCTGACGTAGAGGTAGGCCGTGGGCCCGATTGGGGCTACCCACAACACCGGCCATATTTGATGCTACCGCCGACGGCCATCACTGTCACGGTCGGCTGTGTTGTCACCACCATTGGGTTGGGCTTGTCGAGATGATGCCGACCCTTACCCCCAATTGCCCTGCCGGAATAGTCGTCGAAAAACTGTCGGCAATGAAAAATCACTAAGCTACCGGAAAATCGCCGAAAAACCGGAATCGTTGGAATTCGGTGGAATTCACCAGATCTTCCCTAGAGCTCATCCATTCGAACCCAATCAAGCTTCGAACGCCATCGAGTACCGAATTCGAGGTTTGAAATGCACGTACGATGAAGCCCTAGCCATCGTCGATTGCCGACAATGCGAGGTATAATTACCTCCAAGTTATTATTTAGAATTGATGATTGTTAGCACAGCATGATAGGATTGACTGATTTCCATGATAAAAGTCCGAGCATGAGTTCGAGCATGGAAGAAGTAATGATATTCATGATTGATTAGAAATGGATGAATGTTGGTGTTCTAATTAGGTGAATTAACCCGAGCATGTTAATTAACCGTAATGTAACTTAGAAAAATATAATAAAATCAGAGTGAATAGAATTATCTAGAGATATTTTTTTTATGATTATTTAATGGAAGATGTTGTATTGTATTGTGTGTGATAATTAGGATGAGTTGATGCATCATTTAGTTATCGGGCGTGAGTATTTAGCTCTGATGTCTAGGTACGGAGTAGGAGCTCGCCGCTTAGGCGCGATGTCACACTTAGAGCTTCTACCAGGTCCGTTTAGGACTCATCTTTGTTTTACTCTCTATTCCATCGCATGTTTGGTTTTCTACTTGCAGGACAAATTACGTGGAGTTTTATTGGATCCCATTTAACACGGGCCATTTAGCTGAATAGCTTTCTGAGATTAATAACCCTCGAGGATGAGATCCCTCGAGTATGTTTTCGAAAACAAAATCCACCACAAGTTGCCTTCGGACCTATTATATTAAATTCCCTACCCATGTCTATATATATATGTATAGCTTTCGTGTTTTCAGTGAGAGATGGATAGAGGGAGGCGGCCATGGCTTCAGATAAGGCATGTGTTCATCTTCGGGTCGATGTTGGGGAGGACTAACTTCATCCCGAGGGATCCTGCTAACTTCGCGTTTGAGTTCCTCACACCTGGAGAATGTGGAGGTTTACAGGTACTGTTTTGTACAGCGCATGTCCGAACTTGTGGTTCAAAGGGTAGTAAAGGCGACTACCTGAGAATACTCGGTCTTCGGCCCAAGGCCAGGAGTAATTTGGAGGACGTAGAGGGCTGAGATGAACAAGAATGAGATTTGATGCAAGACGCGATAGATGAAATGACCAAGTAAAGAGAATGAGATGGAAAGGGGACGTTTTCGACTCGAGAGTGACGGCTCCCATTAGTGCGCTTGTGAGAGTTCTTGAGGAACTATATGATGTTTTTGTTTAACAGGAGGGTTAGCTCTCCTGTGCCAGTTTGATATTAGTTATTTTCAGGACCGGTAACGCTCATTACTGACGATTTTGTACTATATGTAGGTGACAAATATGAGATAGAAGTGCCAGCCAGGACAGAGGAGCAGTGAGATCTTTTGCACACACACATATTTTGATGATTGAATGTTTAATATTCTATGTATGATTTATTTGCATTGGAATTGTCGTGAGAAAATATTAAGAGATGATAATATGTTGATGATTGAATGCAATGACTCGATGGCATGATGTGGATTGTGGAAAGAATGCATAAGTGGGTTGAGACCCAAACTTTAGAATTGAGTACATAGTAGATTATATTTTGTGAATGAAATTATTGATATGGATATAAATTTGTATATATATTATTTTGACAGGGTAACCCCTAATTGCACTTTTAGGGGAGGCTCTGTCTATTTTTATTCAAAATTCCTCCTTTCTCTTTTGCAATTGCTTGATGCTGAATTTCCGTCCATGAGTAATCTCCTTGGGTTGTTGTTCTGCTGCTAAACCGGCATCACCCTTGACCGACCCAAAGCTGCTCCCCTTGTGAGAAAGTCTAGCTTTGTGTGTACATCCCCTGCCCATTGCTTTCCCAAATGTCGCTAATTTCTGATTCATATGGTTTTCCAAATGTCTAGCCAGCCCTTGAGCATCCAATAAAGTGTCCGGCTTCCAAGCTTTCACCTTCATTCTCAATTGGGGCTTGAGACCACAAGTATAGCTGTTGATCCTTTGTCTTTCGGTCATGCTTCCAGCTCTAGTTGCCAACAGGTTAAACTGAATGATATAATCTTGAACTGATGCATCCTATTTTAACCGAGTAAGATCCCCATAAAAATCTTCATACTCCGAAAGACCGAGCTGAAGATTCATGGCTTCCTTCAATTTTGGCCAGCTAGGAATCCCATGGTGTTCTTGCAACATATCGAACCAAATCTGCGCATCGTCCTCCAAATGAAAGCTCGCCAATTCTACTTGCAATCTTTCATGGACGTGATGCAGCTTGAAGAATTTTTCCGCCCTGCTAAACCATGAGATTGGGTCCTTGGTTCCATCAAACTTTGGGAAGCTGATCTTAGAACCTTTCAGAAAATCTTCATTTGGGTCATTGTGGGCAGCAACATCCCGGAGATTTTGGGCAGCGACTTCTTGGAAATTTTGTCAAGCGGGTGCTCTTCCTCTCCTGCTCATACCGAACTGCCTATTTCCCCCTTGCAGCAGCGTCTCCTCCTGCTGTTCTTGACGGTGCATACCTTGCATCACATCATCACAAGGTCGCCCCGTCCCTGCTGAAATTGGGTGCGCTCCTGGTTGACAATCAGGTATAGCCTGCAACACATCATCACAAGGTCGCCCCATCCCTGCCGACGTCAACAACTCATCATGGGGACGACCAACACGAGATCCCTGTAATGGATCGTCCATCTCCCTTCTCATTGCAGAAACCCTCCCATGAATTGTCCCAATACCCTCTATATTTCCCAAACCATCACCACTTGATTGTAGCAATAAATCAAACTTTGATAACATATTGGTAATCGTAGCAATCAATTGATCTTGAACCCTTCTAATCTGAGATAATTCATCAAGATGGGGCGAAGAAGACATACCTCTCTCGACCTGCTCTGATACCAATCTGGGATGTGTTTCTTCCCCAAGCTCCACAACCAGTTCCTTGCCTTTGATTTGCCTAGAACTCTACTTCGCTGGTGCCATCTCGATGACGAATTTTCTGGTTGAAGAAGGGTGACGATCAACTGCAACAATGGTGAAAGGAAGCTTGCAAGTGTTGCAACCAGGGAAGGAATCAGATGCAATCTAATTAGTTGGGTTCCAAGAAAAACCTGAAGGGTGGAGCAATCTCCAAATGGGTTGTTTTGATTTTAGCAAAATTATGATTAGAGAATTTTATTACAACCCCTCTTATAGATACCTTACCTAATAAAATTACATAAATACCCCTACTTAATTACCCATACTAATAATATTCATAATAGCAATGCGGTTACAATACAGTTGTAAAAGTGACCATTTCACAGTTGTAAAAGTGACCATTTCAAAGCAGTGGCAACTAGGTCACAAAGGGAACGGTGTATTTATGTGCTCAGCAACTTGAAGCATCTTCAAGTAGGTTTTTTTGAAGATTTCGATGTGGAAGTGATCGGCCAGCATGACGATTTGATCTCATCATCATCGCGCCAGCAATGACGACGGTCATACTAATCAACCTTTCTCGGAATGTAGAACAAGTAGATCGTATCCAAGACAAGAATCCTGACTATCACAGACCCAAATCAAGTCTCGTGTCGGTATGTCTTTGTACCTTTCCTATTAGGCACTGCTGATGTTTTTTTGTCACATTCATGCATTCAAGATTCATGTGTGTATTGACATTACTTGGAGGCATTCTATTAGCTCGTAACTCACGGTTGATATCTGATAAAGCAAATTTTAATTTTTCTTTCTCTTCTGACGGGCCTAAAAGAGGCGGGATATATCAAAGTATCTGCATAAAAATGGCTGCATGTGCAGTAGCACCAATTATTAGAAATCCACTGATGTGACGTGTGAACAACGAAAATTATGTACAATAATCAGTAGCATCTCCCTCGGTGTTAGACTCAAATTAAATTATTTATGCTCCCGCACGCTGTTTCTGCAGACTGCACAGGCTTCTTCCGATTAATAATGTTATGGACGAAGACTAGAACCTTTCATCTTCCCAACAAAAATCTTCACTTACATCAGACTAGAAACGGCTTATCTTTCACTCAACTTCACTTATTGAACTTGATCTTGGCTGGCGTTGCAATAACTATAAGATCTATGGATTGGACAAGACTTCATGGGAGCGGTGATGTAAGATTGGTGTTGTAGGTGAGTCTGTGGGTGTGGGTAGGTATAAGTTATTGCTTTTAAAAAATAAAAATAAAATAAAAACCCAAAAATTACATACTTTATCATGATGTTTCTTTTTTCTCATGATCACAACTAGAACTCAATGACACCATTTGCCTACTCAATACCCTAACTAAAGCGGAAGCCCTTGTTTCGTGCACCCGCTTTTGGGTGTGACTTCCGTCCCTTACATTAGTATCATGGGAATTGGGAAGATAAGGGTATATAGGAAGAAAAGTAGGTGACCTTTGTATTTTTGGGTTGAGTTTAAATAAAAAATTTTGAACCAAACTATTATTTTAAATAATTTTTTATCGAATAACTTTTTAAAAATAATAAAAAATATATAAAAAATATTTGGGCGACCACAATCACCGACTACAGCCAAATCTAATCAAAGAGTCGACCTTTGGCAAGATCTGTGGTTGCCCTGGCCAGTTCCGACCAAATCATGCACATTAGATGTGACGTGACAAGGCGGCCATGACCAAAGGTTCACTGCTATTGGCCGGATTTAGCCGCGGCAGTGACAACTGCCGCCCACTATTTTTTAATATTTTAAAATATTTTTTAACAAAATTGTTTCTCATAAAAATTATTTACAAAAATTGTTTAAAACATGAACAGAGCATCTTTAATAGTAAAAATAGAGGATATTTAAGATATTAAATAAAAAAATACCATTCGATTGTAAAAATTTTATAAGCCACCACTGAAACACAAAATACCATTTAATCGTAAATTTCGTTAAAAAAATATTAGGTTAGACTTTCAAAAATTTGCAAACAAGTTTGGTAAAAATTTGCTATTAATTTGAGCGAAAAATCAACCCCTTACTTTAAAGTATTATTTTTATTCTTTATTTTTTGCTTTCATCATGTTTCAATTTTTCTTATATTATGGTTAAATCGAACCTTACAATGGTTTCATGAACTTATTAAAATTTATTTAATTTTAAATTATTATTATTTATTTATTATTAAAAATACTTTGGATTATAGTTCCATCCAAATTAAAAAATTTAAAAATATTGATAAATTTTGATATATTTATAATTATACTACTCAAATTAAAGTTTGTTATTTAATAATACATACTAAATTTAGTTTTTTACATATTTTTATTTATTTATTATTAAAAAAACCTAGAGTATATATGTCAGAATTGAATTTTTATAAAATTCTTACTTACTAAAATTAAAAATACTTTTAATATTTGTATGCAACTATATATTTCATTAAAATTAAATAAATATTCACTATTTTATCAGCTCCCTTTTATTCAAATGGTGGTTGTTTTTTTTCGGTTTCAACGTGTTTCAGCCATTTTTGTGTTGTGATTAATTCTCATTTTATAATTGTCTTATAGGCCAGTCAATACTTACATAATTTAAAATTATTATTATTATTATTATTATTATTATTTATTAATAAAGTGTTGGATTATAAGTCTACTTATATTAGGAATTTTAAAAATATTAATAAATTTTAATATGCTTATAATTATACTATCAAATTAAAGTTTATTACTTAACAATACATACTTAATTTAAAATTTTCCAATTATATTTATATACATATTGTTATTTTTTTACTTATTAAAATTAGAATTACTTTTAATATTTGTGTATAACCATATTTTTTTGTTAAAATTGAATAGATATTAATTATTTAAAAAAATAATATAGTATTAAGTTTGAAATTAATTTTGTATACTTTTAATATATATATATATATATATTTATTAAATTTCAAATATATTCTTAATATCGCAGATCTTTAACTAGTTATGAATAAGTTTCAAATACACTCCACTCGTTATGGCTTCATTGGCTAGCTAGTAGAAAAGTGTTGGACCTCAAATTAGTAAAACATGGATTGGGCTTCTAAATGGGGTTAGCTACAAATATATAGACATTTACTTGAGACCCAAGATGGGTCAGACCTTGTGATGATTAACTTGTGAAATCAGACCCCCCCAGGCCCCAAGTTCTGATGGCTTTCGGACTTTTACCTTCAATTGGCGCTTAGAAAAATTGTACTCAAAGCGCCAATCCTCCGGCAAACGGTTTTAGGCATAATTGGGAGTTATAATTCCTCTAACCAAACTTAAGGTGAAGGAAAAAATAATTCCTCTTCATGAAGGCAAAGAAAAATAATCTTTTAATTATTTTTTTATAAAAAAGAAATTAATATTCTACTTAATGAGGGGGAAGGGGTGGAAAGGCCTAAGAAGAGAGAGAGATTAATAGGCGAGTGTGTGTGTGT
>JAVDBV010085221.1:0-12834 GCA_032619315.1 Piper longum | reverse complement strand
TTACTTAGTATGGAGCGGGTATAGATGTACATGATGCGGATATTGAACACGTTCATTGTTGATTATTTTTGCCATTTATTATTTGATTTATTCGTATTTTCCTAATGTTGCTTACTACGTATACATGTAGATGACTAAGTAATGGTTACTTAGTATGGAGCGGGTATAGATGTACATGATGCGGATATTGAACACGTTCATTGTTGATTATTTTTGCCATTTATTATTTGATTTATTCGTATTTTCCTAATGTTGCTTACTACGTATACATGTAGATGACTAAGTAATGGTTACTTAGTATGGAGCGGGTATAGATGTACATGATGCGGATATTGAACACGTTCATTGTTGATTATTTTTGCCATTTATTATTTGATTTATTCGTATTTTCCTAATGTTGCTTACTACGTATACATGTAGATGACTAAGTAATGGTTACTTAGTATGGAGCGGGTATAGATGTACATGATGCGGATATTGAACACGTTCATTGTTGATTATTTTTGCCATTTATTATTTGATTTATTCGTATTTTCCTAATGTTGCTTACTACGTATACATGTAGATGACTAAGTAATGGTTACTTAGTATGGAGCGGGTATAGATGTACATGATGCGGATATTGAACACGTTCATTGTTGATTATTTTTGCCATTTATTATTTGATTTATTCGTATTTTCCTAATGTTGCTTACTACGTATACATGTAGATGACTAAGTAATGGTTACTTAGTATGGAGCAGGTGAAGTTTATCTCTGTACGTAGGTTAGTAGGCGAAGATCTAGTGTAAAGATCGTTAAAAAAACAATTAATTAAATTAATTATGTTGTTTTAAATTTTTTTGACTCGGTCTGGGAAAGAGAGAACATTGGTGGATATTTTAGTTACAATGGGAGATTTTAAGGGAGTTGGGTAGTGTCTCTATCCAGTTAAATTCTCGTGTTGGGTTGTCTTCCCACACTGTAGCTGTGGCTACTTCTTTTTCCCCGTCACAAGTTCCTAATCTCCTCTTCTTCTCTTTTTCTATGGTACATCTCACCCTCCCTATTTCAGTTTATATGTATGCTTACCTTGAATACATACATAAACGGTGGTTGTTGATAATTGTTTACAGCTTCTACTCTTTTTGTTTTGTTTTTTCTTCTCTGCAAGTTCTTTTCTATTCCCTCTTTTGTTCATCATGTTCATCTATATAGGATGTAGTTTAAAATGTTTTCACACATGATAATATCATTAGAATGCCTAGTTTTTGTCCTTATGTATATTGGTGTGATTAAATATAAGTTTGGATTCCATTATTTTTCATGGCCGATAACAGTAGCGTGTGTTGCTTACTTGCAGTAGTGGCACCATGGCGCTTGTGTCACAAACTCGCGGCGCTCCAACAAGCAATAGTGCTGCATTTCTTTTCTTCTGGTTTTGGGGTGGTTGCATTCTTTTGGTTTTGAGTTTGATTAGTAACTAATTAAATTTAATTAATTCATGCTAATAAATACAAATTGAGTTAAATTAAATTAAGTGATATTGGTAATAATTGATCATGTGTTTATTACCTTATATTGACTTATTTGGATGAGTGCATGCTTTATATTATTTAATTGTGATTGATCAAATTATTATCTTATCATTTTTACTAATTTATGTGTTTGTTGTACATGTATTTTAATTAAGTTATAATTATCTGAGCATGTCCGTATGTATTATGAATACGTAATTGATCATATCATATTAAAAATTTATAATGTGATTACATTTAGGATGTATATATATATATATATATATATATATATATATATATATAATTTATGTTTGATAATATAAAGTATGTATTCATTAAAGTGTATTATTCAAATTATCCTGGTGAAAGTATATGTATATTCCATATGTACAAACACCTATAAGTAACGTACATGTGATCATCTATTAGTATGTGTTGTGGGTATGTATATATACATAAATATTCATGTATATATTTTATGTGAGTAATTATTGGTTGTTAAATATAAATATATAGATTAATAATTTAACGAGTTAATATTAAACTTATTATTCTTGTTATTGTTATTATTAAACTAATTATTTTTGTTATTGTTATTATTAAACTTATTATTTTTGTTATTGTTATTATTAAACTTATTATTTTTGTTATTGTTATTATTAAACTTATTGTGTTTGTTATTGTTATTATAAAACTTATTATTATTATTACTATACCTAAGATTTATTAACAGAATAAGTAACTATTACTCACAAATAAGGTGTTAATAAGTAATATTAATTAAAAGTTAAAATGATAACTTTAACCAATAAGATAAAAATCGAAATAAGATTTCCTTCGGTTAAGTAATTAGCATGTTTAACGAAAAATATACAATAGTAATAGAAATATACCAGTATGTTGGAACTTTGAAGTTTAATACTATTAAATGCTACATGTTTAAGGTTGTCAAGTTTTAATCACGATATACTTAAGTCATTTATTTGCACACATTTCTACTCGAATAAAATTATACTTATAAGTATAATTTTATTGTCTCGTTAATATTAGGATTTTCTGTGGCGGTTGCCAGTTCATTTGCGAATTATTGAAGTCAATATAATTATTTGAAATGTTGTATATTCCCTTTTGGAACCCCTGCTCGGCCTAAGCCGAGATTCGACCACCATGCACCGAGTGCAACTGGGGTTAAAGAATTAACTCTGTTCGACACGGGGCCGCACTTTTAAAATTACTTGAAAGATAAAATACTTGCCCCATGCCGAAAGGGGTGACAGGGTGTAGTGGCACAAAACGACTCATTATGCACTTGTGGTACCGATACGGTGAGTAAATAATAAATATCGGTAAATACAAGCTGTGGGCCACGTAACGTGCATACGGATACATTGGATTGCAGTTGGATGTGGCGGCCACCCCTCGTGGCATAATTAGAGTTCGACATAGGCTCATAACTACAAGTCTTATGGAATAATGATAGGGATTATATTGACTTGTTTTATTTAATTATGCGGCATAGTGGTTTTATCACTAACACAGTTTTGTGACCGTAGGTGAGCAGCTTCGGACTGAGGATTAAGAGTGGTTGGTGGTTCTTTTACCAACCTATGTTTGGCTAATTGATAAATAAACTGGACTTTTTTTTTATACTCTTTATGTTATAAATGTGACAATGGGAAGCAGTGAGAGGCTGCGGGACTTTGTGTTCACATAGTTAATTTATTTTACGTATTATTGCATATTATTATAACACGAATTATTTTTATGATTAGTAAATTTTTAGAATTAATTGTCATGTTACAATTCATGTGCTTGAATTTTATTTTTATATCATGTATACTTTTGAGTAGCTGGTTAGGGCGGGTCATTACATCTAGAGAGTTAAGGGGTAGAGATCGACAATAGATTTATTTTTACTTCTATATTTAAAATTCTAATTAAAGAATTTAAATTGTGAAAACATTTCAAATCACAAGACAAACATGATTGAATTCGTATTCAAAAAAAATTCCACAACATAAAGTTAGGCCGATGCAATCAAACATTAAACAAAAAAAACTAAGAGAAAGGCTAGAAGAAGAAGCCCCCTTTGTTTACTATGCTACTAAATCATATATTCTTTGTATTTTGGAGTACAAGCAATGAGGCTATATAAAGAGGTTGGATGCTTTGAAAGGAGGTCACAGGTATTGGTAAACATGAACATGAGCATCTCCACTTCCCTAATCAAAGTGCAAATATGACTAGGTACATGCATTTTTATATGAACATATTTCCAGGTGAATGTTCGCCTATGTGCATGGTAGAACCAACTTGGTCTTCCTTCTTCAAATCTTAATCTTATGCCACAAAACTTCACTCACATTAATTTTAAGCTCGATGTGAATTTCACAGTTCCGAGCTCTTTCATCTAGTAAAGCTATTATTCACTAGTAGAAAAATAAGCTTATGTCACAGAAGTTTCCATGACCAAAGCCCTCTAAACTATGAAAAATTAATCTTTATCACGAAAATTTGTCACTGTTGAGTATTGTGGAAAAAGCGTTCGCCTCTCGTTTGTTTGAGACCAGAAAACGGTGTCAAAATATTGGTCACAATCATAGTCATAGAGGCCCGTCTTGGCTCGCCAACCATGTGGCCACAAGGCAATAGGCCAAGGTGGCTGCCCTGGTCCCGTCCATGAAGCCACCTGCCGGCAGGGCCAAGGTGGCCACCGCAGCTCCCATCCAGGAGCCCACTGGTTGGCAAATCCAAGGTAGCCAGTGAGGCTTCCTATCCATGCCTCCTAGTGGCTCTGGGTAGGGCAGTGAACGGCTCCGTAATGGTTTGGCTAGTAACATTCACTATAATTATTTATTGTTTTAAATTTTTTTACCATAACCGAGTCATTAACAGAGTTTAAAAAAGTTCCGCCTAATCAAGTTTTCACAAGATAGTTAACAAATGGTTAAAGTTTTACCATTTTAAAACTACTAATATTATGTATGTTATAAATTATAGTTATCTAAACTAATTTTCCATTCACAAAATATAAAATATTCTAACCTTTTAAACTATAATAAACTAATGTTACAACTACGAAATAAGCAAGTAAAAATTCTAAATTGACAATTTCGTCAAAGGGAAACTCTAACAATTAAATATTTTAAGTTTAAGGTTGGGGGATAGATAAATTTTATAATTATATGTAAAATGACTAAGTAAAGATTGGTTAAATTAGTAAAACGGTCATGGTCGAACCTCCTGTCATTATCAATTATATTTTAAGGTGGCTCGGCTAAATTAACCAAATTTATGCCTGTTTTCTTACATAGCTGAATAAGTTGTTCACCATTTTTTGTTCTATTTCATTTAGATCGATTGGTAAATTTGTAAATTGGGTGACCATTTGTACCCCAAGTGAAGGGCCAAGGCACGGCTTGCCATCCACGTGGCCAAAGTTGAGGTAGCCACCTTGGCTTCCTATCTATGCGGACACTACATGGCCAAAGCGCGGCAAAGTCGTTGCGGCCGACTCATCTCCCGGTCCACATGGGCCAGCAACCACATGCAATTTGGCTAAGGCAAGGCACCACCTTGGTTTCGTTTCAATGCGGCAACCATGCACTTACATGAAAACCACATGGAGGCAGTGGAGCTGAGTCGGTGCCTCAATTCCCCTTCCCTTCCCCTCTTTAATAACATATTATTTTATTAAATTAGTCAAGGGTTATCTGTGGCTGAAAACTGTGCCTATAAACAGTTATTTTCTGGTTATAAAGAAAATTTGAAGTATGTCATGGTTTTTCGATGACGAAAACTGTGATAATTTTTTTTTAAATATTAAATAAAAATTTAGAAATATTTGACACGACTTTATTTCACAAAAATTATGCTAGAATTATTATTTTCTTTTTAAAACAAAATCTGTTAAAATTGAGACGGACTTGTTGCAAAAATTATGTGACTATAATTTACACAATTGTTTGTCACAAAATTTCCGTGACTAAATATCTTGTCATGATACTATGTGACAAATGTTTGTGACAATAATTCGGTGGCAAAGTAAGTGAACTTTCTGTCACAATTTTGAGGGAAATTTACAAAAGGCCCTTTTACACTAGTTATTTACTTCTTATTAATTTTCAAACAAAATTAACACAAAAGTTAAAGGTTAAAAAAAATTGTCATTATATCAAATACCCACAAACCTATATTTTACCAAAAAGGAAACCAAAAGCAAATGAAAAAAAAAATAGATGAATCCAACTCCTTAATCATGTACCTAATTCTTTAACAATATCCACTCAAGCTATCACCCACACCACCTTATATCCATTCATCCTAAACATCCCTTGTAAACTTCAATAAAAAATCTGGCACAATAAAATATATAAATTACTTTGAAAAAGCGCACTCTAGATCAGACAATCCCAAAAGTTTAGTCATGTGATCCAAATTGAACGCCCACATTATTCATTTAAATGCACCATTTATCATCCAAAATCATAATAGAGAATCATGCAAAAAACTTAAGAAGAAGGAAACATTTAAAATCTTATTCATGAAGAACGGGGACTGCATAGTATGTTTTTTTTTTTCATTTTCTTTTTTTCTTTCCAATTGACTTGGTACCACTTGTTTTTTTAAGAGCATTTCCTTTCCATGTGTAGTCTTTTGACTCGATATCATAACTATGGGTCAAATTTATATTTTTAAAAGTGGTTAACCAAAGTTAACAATATATATTTTATTTTTATTAATACACTAAATCTTACATCATTAAGTATTAAATGTGAGAGTAACGTTAGGGGTCTTATCTACTTAACTTAAGAAATTTCGTCCCCAAAATTCATATACTTGGCCCATAACTAATAACCTAGCCCCTGTCAAGTCTCGCACACTAACCAATGCATAACTAGGTTGGCTCTGTTATCATCAGTATTGATCCATCCTAATTACTGCATACGAATGGGTCTATTCTTCTCTTCAAATGTAGTCAACCCAAAATTTACCATCTATGGACCATTCCTACTAATAAATTGAATTTTATCCCATTAGGTATCAAATATGGGACTAACTTTTAAAAGTCTTACAATATACCCACCTTAGGAAATTCTATTCTAAGAATTTTTACACTATGGGCTAACAGCGTATGCAATACGTGTAACACCCCGATTTTCGTTCAACTAAGAACCGAATCAGAAATGTTATGATCGAGTCTAGTCATGTCTAAAGTTACTAATATATAAGACACGATCAATAAAATAGATCGAAGTAATCCTCTTGGCATCTCGAGAATAGAAAACATTACTAAATACACATTAAATATAAATAAAAGTACAAAAGAAAACCATTATAAGACTAAGCTCAAGTGTGTGTACATTTTTCTTTCCTTCCACCAAAGCTAACTCAAGAACAAAAGAGTTACATATAAAATATGAAAATCATCAATAATGGATGTCATTGATCAGAAAAACAACTAAATATCAAACTGGCAAATGAGTGATAACTCATTTAAAAGAAAACCATTATATACTTCCCCTGAACTCTCCATAAGGACATCTACTGAGGAACTATAACAAACCATTTTCGTTCACCCGTGAACCAACCCGAAAATGTTACCGGTGACCGAACCGTTCGCTAGTCTCAAGATGGAGATATATAGCTTGCCAAACATGAATAAAATGTTTGGGTTCTAACATTGTGCTACATGGTTGCCATGATTTACAAACAAGACAAACTAAACAGGCATAAGTTATAAAGAAATATCTATTTTGAAAACGAAACAGACAGAATTTCACCTAAAAATCCCCTAAAAGTGCAATAGGGGTCACGCTATCAATGACAAAGAGTATATATTTATAACAATAAAAATCGAAAACACAGCCCAAACAAAACATGTTTTCACATTCTTGTTATCCTCACTCGCTAGCTCACCCTGTTCATTTTTCACTTTCCATTTTCATTCATATGCATGATATCTATAAAAATTTAGAAAATATCATTGAAATTCATTGTAAAACCCCAGTTTTGGCCTAGGGCTTCACTCAATTTTAGTTTTGTCTAGTTTGGGCAATTTCGTGTAGGTTCGAGCGAGCTCGAGTCAAAGCGGTGGCAGCGTAATAGTGAAAATTTTCAAAATCATCAAAACTCTGGAAATCAATGGGTGAAGATAAATCTAAGTTGATGGCTCCGATCTTGCCACGTGTTGCAATCTGAATGTTTGAAAACTCGTGGCCTAATATGGCCCACCTATGGGTACATGCACAACACATATGGACTGAAAATTCAAATCGAAACTGTATAAACTCGAAGTTGACTCAAGTTCTTAAATTGACTCGATTGGTGGGAATCGAGGGATGAAAGGTAAATGGGCCTCAAAACCATAAACGCAATCGAGTTAGGCTCATAGGGCACAATCCGATGGTCCAAAATCCCTATGATGCATGCAATGAAATACCGAAAAAAAATTGCAACGACTTAGATCTATGTTTGAAATCCTTGGTAAGATATACAAACAAATCTGTATAGCCAAGTATAAACTGATAACTCACGATCTTATCATCTACATGTCGAGCATAATCTGGTACTCAATAAATTTCAATGATAATACAAACAAACTTGATTATACAAATCCAAACATTTAAATTATGGAAATTATATCTTAAGAAAAGCATTATTGAACTCGCGTCCAAAATAAATTCCACAACATTAAAGACACACCATTTAAATAGAATAATAAAACCAGTATCATAAAAGCATAAATTCAAACTTCATTAAAACTTCATCCTAATCTTAGGATAATTTTATTCGCTAAAATTCATATTAAAAAAAAAAAAAAAAAACCTGAGACGAGGGATAGATGAAGAAGCTTACTTTATTTACTTTGCTTCTATATCATATATTCTCTGTATTTAGGAGTGAGTACAAGCAATGAGACTATACATAGAGGTCGGAAGCTTTCGGAGGAGGTCAAATATATTGGGGAACATAAACATGAACATCACCGATTCCTTTATCAAAATGGATGTATGTCCACCTATTTGTAGTTTCATATGCAATGTATGTCCACGTGCATGCTAATGTATGTGCATGTTCAAGCCAACTTGGTCTGCCTCCTTCAAATCCTGATCTTTATACTACAAAACCTCAATTATGATGATTTTCAGTTCTGAGTTTCACAGTTCCGAGCTCTTTCCTTTATTTAATGTTTACTAACGTTGAAACAAAACTAACATATGTAAGTTAAAATGTAAACATTATCTAAATTATCATTATATCAACTTCACTATATACCACTTGTTGGGGGGTCCTGATGCTACGGGTTGGAAGATTGATACTACTAGTTGGAGTTAAAGGGGTGAAATGCTTGAAAGATGCACCATAGATACGTATGAAAATTAACTTGATAACATCAATGTATATAGCTTCTATACGCAAGCAACTTTATAGAGAAATATGACTTGCTAAGATGAGGAATATAATAAAATGTAGCTGTGACTTATTAGTGGATCTTCACTAGGGAGCCTCAACATAACAGGGGAACTTCAAGAAATTTCGGAAGTTGTAGTCGCCAAGGCCCAATGTTCAGCTTCAGCACTAGATTGATCTGTTGTAAGTTGTTTCTTAGAAGACCATGAACAAAGATTATCTCCCAAGAGGATGAGAAACCGAGTAGTTGAACGACGATCGTCTGGATTTGCAGCCCAGTCATCATCATAGTAGCCATTCCAATTAAATTTGCAGACAGGTGACAACACAATTCCATGATTGAAAGAGCCCTTAAGATGCCTTAGCATTCTTTTAACTAACCAATGTTCATCAATAGGTGCATATTGAAATTGACACGACTGGTTAACAAGATAATGTATGTCTGGCCAGCTCACAGTCAAATATTATAACACACCAGCTGCAGTTGATAAATGGATGGGAAAGAGGAGAGCCACTATGCTCTACTTTTTACCTGACTGTGGCCGGAATGGAAACAGGCTTGAGACCATCAAGATGAAGGTGTTGGAGAAGATCATGAACATACTTGGCCTAAGAGAAGTGGAGGCCAGATCCATGCTTAATGACCACAATTCTAAGAAAATAATGCAAGGGACTAAGATCCTTTATTGCAAAATGGGTACTTAAGATCCCTAAAGAGAGAAGATATGGTTGATGGAGAACTGCTAGTGACTATGATATCATCTACATAGACTAAGATATTCATACTTATGTTTATGTGAACAATGAGAAGAGAGGAGAATCAGCAAGTAAATCATGCTCGTGGACTTTGATTGAATTCATAAAGAGATCGATTAAGGCAACACATGTGTTTAGGCTATTGGTTACTAATAAATTTGGGAGGTTGAACTATAAAGACTTCTTCATTGAGATGGCCATTTCAGAATGCATTTTGAACATCCAATTGTCGGATGGGCCAACCGTGGGTGATGGCAATTCTCAAGATGGTCCGAATGGTATTATGCTTGACTGCTGGGCTAAGGGTCTCAAAATAATCAATGCCTTCTTGCTGGTTGAACCCTTAGGATACAAGTTGTGCCATGTACTGATTAATGGAGCTGATAGGTTTATACTTAATCTGAATACCTATTTATGCCCAATAGCTCTAGAGTTTCTAGGAAGAGAAACGAGAGATCTAAGTGTTGTTGGAAAGTAGGACATTAAACTCCTAAGACAAAGCCAGACGCCAATGCAGATGCTTAATAACTGGACTATAACAAATAGGTTTAGTTTCTTCAAGAGGTAAGGACAAGGGATGACGTGTAGAGGTGATGACTTTGTGTTTGAGGAAATTTGTTTTTAAAAGAGTAACCATAGTGTGGGTGGATAAGGTGTAATAATGGAAGACCTCGGGTGAATTGGAGTAGGTTGAATAAAATCGTTGATGAGCATGGCGAAGTGTTCAATTTTGGATCGGGTGCTGCAGCAGAAGGAATTTCAGGTGGGAGCATTGAGACTTCTACAGGAGGAACATCAGTCGGTGTCATGGTGCCAAAGGATAAAGACTGCAATGCTAACCCTTCAAAAATATTTTAATTGACAAGATCAGGGCGTATAACCGATGGTGGCAAGGGAAGGAGAGGAATCAAGGAGCTCACCTCTTTGGGTGAATTGGAAGGATGTGTGGATTGATATGTGACATACACAAAAGGAAAGATAAATTCATTAAATATAATACTTCTAGAGAGAAAAATATGCCCACTAGGAATATGCAAATACATATAGCCTTTGTAGTTAGGATGATATCCGAAAAATACACAAGGCAATGAACAAAAATTAAGTTTATTTTTAGATAATGGTCTTAGGTATGTAAAACACAGACAAGCAATGGTCCAAAGGGATAAGTAATCTAGAGGTTTATGAAAGAGCATCTCTTGTGGGGACATGTAAGGACTTGCTAATGGTGGAAACAAGTTGATCAAATGGACAATTGTTTTGAAATGGAGAATCCCAATGGGAGTTTGGACCTGAAGACTGACCTAAGAGGGTAAGTCTCATTTCTACAATATGACATGTTTATGTTCTACAATATCAATTTGTTGGGGCGTAAGGGAAAGAAACACGATAAAATATGCCACTTTGAGGTTATAATCATTGAAATTTAGGACTCATAATTTCAACTCACCATCAATTTGAAAATAATTTATTTTGGTAAGGACTAAATTTTAAATCATGGTTTGAATGTAACAAAAGTGTTAAATGCATCATTTTTTTTTCTTAAAAAGTAGATCTATGTGTACCGATTAAAACGATCAATGAATGAGTTGTAATAACGAAAACCTTGATTAGAACTAATAGAAGTCCCCATAAGGTGTTGGTGAGTTGTATATAGGTTAATGAGAAGGCCTTATTTTTTGAGTTAACTTTTGGATTAAGAGAGGCTCGTGATACCTATTGCAAGTCACCTTTTTGGGAGCCCAGAGGGCCCAACAGTGGTACCAGAGGCCAAGGGTAACTAACAAGTGGTATTAGAGCCATAGTTGCAATCTTAGGAGATGTATTTGCCTATACCGATTGTAGATGTTTTTTCATAGGTTCCACCTGATGATTTAAGGGGAGTTTTCCAGATGAGTGCCGTCTGATGAAAATGTGAGATTGCTAAACGATGATTGTTTTGGAGACATCCGATGTGTGAAGGGGAGTTGTTGGGTTTATCCTACGTCGGTCGTAGAAGACGTTGGTGACTTGTATATAGGCTAATGGGAAGGCCTTATTCATTGAGTTAACTTTTGATTTAAAATAGGCCCGTGACACCTGTTGTAAGTCACCTTTTTGGTGGCCGAGAGGGCAAACAATATCTGCTGAAATGATTTCTAAAGGCGAAGTTGCAAGTCTAAAATTTGATTTAAAAGGAAGAGAATGATTTTGCCTAATTGGCATGATGCACACAAATGTGCATTCTCTGTAAAACCCCATTTTCGGGTTAGGGTTTTAACCGATTTGAATTTTGCCCTATTTGGGTCAGTATCGAGTTGGTTTGAGGGAGATCGAGCCAAACTAGTTTCAGATTATGAGTATGGGTCTAGATGGACGTATGCGCATGTTATAGTGGCTGATTATGCCAGACATGCAGATAATAAGATCACGAGTTATCAGTGTATGCTCAGGTATACGGATTTGTTTTTATGTGTTAGACAGGATTTTAGGCCTAGATTTAGGCCGTTGCGGTGTTTAGTATCCGTTTGGGATTTTATGGGTACATCATTTGCATGCATCATAAGAATTTTACATCGGTGGGCCCAGTTTGATTGAATTCACTATTCGAGGCCTATTTAGGCTTCTTACCTCGATTCCCTCCTATACAGTCAATTTCAAGACTCGAGTCGGTTTCGAGTTCGGACGGTCTCGATCCAAACTTTCCGCCATATCTATAGTGCGTGTACCCATAGGTGGGCCCCACTAGGCCATGAGTTGTCAGGTGTCCAGATCGTGCCACGTGGCAAGATTGGAGCCATCCACTCATCTTTATCATCATCCATTAATTTCCACGGTTTCATGATTTTAAATTTTCACTGTTATGCCACCGCCACTACAGCTCACTATCGGGGACACCCCGGTCCTCCTCCAGCCACACCATGGAGTACGGTCGTGACCATCTCACGGTCGGCTATAAGTTCGTACCCATGATTCCTACCGGAGCCGCCACAATAGTCGCCGGCGACGGTGTTTTCAGTGTCGTTTTACACCGCCGCCGCCACCCTTTCGGGCTGTTTTCCGGCGACGGGAACCGGCGGCCCTCCGCCCGACCCGTTTGCCCGCTTACCCGAGTCCGCCAGCATGTGACCGCGTCCGCCTGGTCATGCCCGAGTCTGCTAGCTCGTATCCGTGTCCGAGTCCGTCTGCT
>JAVDBV010085220.1:0-14823 GCA_032619315.1 Piper longum | reverse complement strand
TATATATATATATATATATAGTCTTGCATTGATGATCAGTAAGCATAGAGCTCTGCAAGCTCTTCCAAGGAGCTGTCACTTGTGATGTCGGACTCGGCATTCTCCAACATCCATAGAAGATGGTCGAAGATGACGACCTCGCACTTGACGCACACGCCGCCCCCGCCATTACCAGCCGGTGAGCTCTGCTTCGTCGATCTCTCGACGAGTGCGCTCACCAATGGGTGGTCCAGCAGCTTGGCCTTTATCAGATAACGCCTTCTCAAGCTCCCGACGTAGATGGTTTTCTGGTCGACAGAGAGCTCTTCCTCGTCTTTGTAGCCACTGGCACCAGTACTCCAGAAGTTTTTTTCCAATCTTGTGGATTTGGAGCGTAGGCTGCTGTAGGAAGATGTCCTCCCCAGCTTGGTGGACAAGCTCTTGCACTTCCTGAGTAGGTCATGCATCTTCTTCATCCTTGAAAGCTCCAATATTATTGTGAGAACAACAGAGAATGTAGGAAGGTGAAGAGGCCTATGCTGATTCAATGTTTAGAGGAAGGAGGAAGCAAAGGCGAATAAGCTTGATTTGCAATTCATGGTGGGTGATGGGTGATCCATCAATTGGGCTTCCTCGTGCAACTTGAATGGCTCCTACCTCCTACCACCACTGTCTGTTATCTGCAGGGCCAAGCAAACTCTCCCTATAAGAGCCTTTTTTTTTGCTGGTTACAAATGTACATACATACACCTTAATCCTTGGCTGCCAAACATGTTCTGTGCATGAACATAGTATATATCAGATAAAGGTTTAATCTTACTTTATATACAAAGTGATGGTTCATGATTCATCGAATATTAACAATGTTACAGCTATACCTTTTCTAAGGAATGACCATACGTATGTTTTGCAAAGTCTGCAATATTTCCAACTTGGGAACCCGCTTATGGTGATACAGCTTGATTGTTGTCCTCACGTTCACAACGCCACAGGAGCAATTAGTAAGCAACCGGTAGAAGAGGGAAAGTGATAAGAAACGCTTTGTATTACTATGAGATAAAAATGGAACGTACGTAGCAGGCTAGCTTTCTACAATGGAGATGCGACTGCGATAAATTAGGCAGGAATTGAGGGGTGACAGACACTGGCCAGCTGATCCATATGGAGTGAAAGGGATGTTGAGCAAGAAAGAGACACGGAACAAAAAACTTACCAACGGCTGTAGGACCTGGTCATAATTAGTGGCTCCTCGAGTTTCATAATGAACTCCAGCTTGGTTTCAAAGAAAATAATATTGTGAAAATAACATTGTTGGAGTCCCACGTCGAAGATAGAAAATCATACACTACATACGAAACCGTAAAGAGATAAAATGAAGAATTCGAAAAAAATTACGAAAGACGAATAAGATATTCATTTGTAAAAATTTCAATATTAAGGGATAAACATTTGATGTTAGCTCTTCATATACAAAAGGGTGGTCATGTATAATATTTTATATCTATTATCTATAAATATTTTATTGTATATGAATGTATATATCAGAGCGCATTATTGTGCATTTTAGTGTGAGGTTGTACAGTGACTCTCTCCTCTTAGAGGAGGGAGAGTCTTTCCTCACATGGTATGAGTCTATCTAATTAGAATTTTTTCTCTTATTAGAAAATATGAATTTTACTAATTATAATTTATTATTTAGCTGGAGATTGTGCTCGTTTTTAATTAGATGTATAGCCTAGTTGGAGATTATTAATTTTGTCTGAACCTAGTTGGAGATTATTAATTTTGTCTTATGATTAAATTTTGTCAGGAAATGATGAGATGAGTTATCTTTCATCTAAATAACGAAGATGATGTTTTAGGTTCAAGCTATGTAAAAGTGAGAAAGAGGAGTTTTTTTATTCCTTGTATTCCACTATTAATCGGTGAAGATCTTGTTATATGTTAAGAGTTTGTTATGTACTTTTGATGAATATGTGTGTTGTAAAACCTATAACACAAGTTAGGGTTTTATATTGAGAACTGGTCGATTCGATAGTTATTTGCAATCGAGTCAATTCAGAACACGCATTCTGAGCCGAGGCTGGTCGTGTATTATGAACCATGAGGGTCATGTGTGCCCAAGTATATGATGATAACGTCAGTAAGACAACAGTAGAATGGGCTATCAGAATATATGAGAATATACCCAGATTTTATTTATTTATTTTAGTATTAGACCGTAAAATTATTTTTATGCCAAACAACGGATTAGGACGTGTTACAGAGCAGTTTGGGTGGATTATTAGTTATAGAGCACGTCATTATGATGTTATAGTGTGTATTATATTTTGTGAGTTTTTCCCTATTTTTGGAATTTTTTAAAATGTATTATGAGTTAGTTATTATTTTTTACTCGATTCGGATTCGAGTTAAATTTTATTCATGAAAACTGCCATTTCCTTGTCATTGCTGCCGACGTTGCCTCCGGCCTTTGCATTGCCATTTCCTTGTCATTGTTGTCGTCGTGTGGCCCCGAGTGCCCTTGGCCGCTGCCCGGTCTCCATGATGTATGGGAGCTTCGCCCTAGCGTCGCCGGTCCCAAGGCCATTGTGCAGCCATCCGAGCCACTCTGTCACCACCGTGCCACCGACACCTCCCCCTTCAACCCCCGACCATTTCCCTCATTCCCAGCACTACCACCAAGGCCGGCTGAAGCCCAATTGGACAAGCTGACCAACTTCGGCCGACTCATCGCTATCGCTGCCATCTATTGCCATCCTCACCGCCACCACCATTGGGTTGAGCTCCCTAAACTAGTGGTGACCCATACCCCAATTGCTTCGCTAGAAAACCAACTTAAATTGCCAAAAAAATTGGATTCGCTGAAATTCGCCGGATCTTCCATTGAATTAATTGAGTCGGACCCAATTAAACTTTAGACTCTACCGGGTGCCGAATTCTAGTCTTGAGCCGCGCAACGAAACCCTAGTCGTAGCCAATTACGGACAACACGAGGTATATTTAACTTCGATTTAATTTCTTAAAGGTGATAATTATTAGCACAACATATTGGGATTAATGAATTGATGTGTTATTTTTTTATTGTAAATAAAAACATGAATTTCTTGATTTAATTGTGTTAAAATGAATGTTACTGAGCTAATTAGGTAAACCAAGTATCATAATCCAATACAATTTAGTGTAGGAAATCTTATATGGATTGGGATTGATGTATGGTTGATGTGAGTATGATTGATGTGTGTATGCTTTAGGATGTGTGAATGCATCATGAGTATGCGTTAGCTTTTAGTTTAATGTGCAAGTACGGAGTAGGAGCTCGCCGCCTAGGCGTGAGAACATGCTAAGAGCTTCTTCGAAGTTTGTTTAGGACTCATTCCCCGTTTTACGTTCTATTCCATTGTATGCTTATTTTATTACTTACAAGACAGGTTAAGTAACATTTTATCAAATCCCACTTAATTCGGGTCATTTAATCAATCGGTTTTCCGAATTAATAACCCTCGAGGATGAGATCTCTCAAGTTTGATTTCGAAAATAAGATCCAGAGCAATTTACCTTTAAGCATATTATATTAATCCCTTCCTAGAACTAAATATAGTTTTATCATGATTCAATGAGACTAGAGATGAGAAAACTGACTTGCACGTACCATGAGCTAGTACAAGTGCTAGTTAAAGCGTGCTCTGGATTAGTGAAGGGGTTATTTCATTCCTTAGGGATCGTGATAACTCTCATTTTGAGTTCCTAACATCCAAAGAAAAAAAGAGGTTTATGGGCACTGTTTAGTACAACGCACATCTGAACTTATTGTTCAAAGGGTGATAAATGCGATTGTCTAAGAGTGCTCGGCTTTTGTGCTGAAGACCAGGAAAATTATAGAGAAAAAGGAAAGGGCTTACGTTACACTGGAAGTCCCAAGGAACCAGAAAAATGAGAAAATACTGAGAGAGACATCAAACTAGTCAGTTGGGACTCTATCAGGTTTGCAGCCCAGTAGCTCCTCAATAGATGCCCTTAAAAGTATTCATGAAAATTATATAAATTTTTTATTTAAAATGAGAGTCAGCTCTCATTTACTAGTTTGATATGTAGTTATATTTTTGGACCAATAACATTTGTTACTGACATTTCTTTTATATATGTGTAGGTAAGGATTAAATACTGGATACGTCAGTTTGGACGAATGAGTAGTGACCTACTTTATACACACATACACATGTCTGCCAACAAAATATTTGTTTTGGCTATTTTGATTGTTTTGTTATGTTATTATGAAAATAAAATTCCTGTGATGAAATTGCCTGATATAAAATATGATATGATGAAGATTTTGGTAATTAGGAATGGATAGTGATAATATAATCCAAAATATATATTAGTGTGTAGATTGGATGATAAATGTGGAAATGAAAATTTACAAGTGGGTCGAGACCCAAAATATAGAAAATATTTTGATGTGGCCAAATTAAATATTTATGTAAAAAATATTGTACAATGAATATATATGAATTTATGTATTTATACATTTTGATTTGATAAGGTGGCCACTAATTACACTTTTAGAGAGACTCTGTCTATTTTATTTTATAAATTTTTATTAATTTTATCGTAATTATTTTGTATATAAAATGATTATCATGTCATCTATATAATATCATGTTAGAGTTTCATGTATTCATTCATATATAGTGATTAATATCTTCCATCTTGAAACACCGAAAATAGATCTATTCGAATTAAATTCGAATTAGCCAACTTAATTGAGACCCGTAACATTTCAATTCGGTTCGTAAATGAACCAGGTTCTAGGTATTACATGTGTACTCATTATTTGTTATAATAAATGGTTTCTTATTTATCCTCATATTTAGTAGTTTCCACATTAAATTTATGCGTCTTTTATTTTTATATTTTATTAATTTATCTTATCAAAATACATAATAAAAAGATAATGGAAAATGCAACAAACTCTTCCTCCTTGTACCTCGCATCATCAAAGTATCAGTGCAGAAGGTAGCTTCTTTTATTACATATTTATTTTAAATGTAAATTTATTTATCCAGAAAGCAAACGGGAATCCTAGGTGCACGTGCTCAACGGTATTATTATTTTTAGATAAAACGTAACTCTTATTTATCCAGGTCTTTTATAAAGAATAATGGTTGAGCTACGACGCCGAATTGATTTTTGTAGGCTTTTGCGCTAGCCGTACTAACCCTGTGATTATATTAATATTAGATAAGCTGTCGCACTAAATTAATGTTAGGCAAGATATTGCGTCATACGCGATATATGCTAGATATATTTTAATCTTATAAATAAATTTTGATTGAATGATTAATATTTTAGATATAAATTGTGATTAAATTTAAAAATATATATCTTATTTGAATAAAAAAATAAATTATAAATATTTGAATTTTTAATTGTATTTATTTTTAAGACAATTAAATAAACTCTTATTAGCATGAAGTTAGAAGTTTAGGTGAGTTGTATAAAGCATTATTATTATTATTTTTAAAAATTAAGGTTAATGAGATTTGAATTCTTGACCCTTGGAGGTGTTTTTTTTTATATTTATTAATTTTGATTAGTTAATTTTCCCACGTTCAATCACGGGCTAGTATTAAGTTCCTTTTTTATTAATAAAAGTAGATAAAATAGATAATGAGCCGAGTCTAAAACACAAATCAAATAATTATCTTTTTCATATTTAATAGTATTTTAAAAAAATAATAGAAAAAAACTAATATTTTCAAGGCTTAAGAGTCAACGAGATATTAATCAAAATTTTAATATCTTTCATTCTTAAATTCTATTAATTATTAATTTACATTCCAGCTGAAATCGAATATTAATGGACTGAAAACCTATAATGCATGTAAGGTGGAACTTGAAAGACCTTACACTTCCTAAAATCAAAATAAAAAAGTACCAGAAGAAAAATCAGAAACAAAGATCACAGGAAACTGATACTTGAATTAGAAACCAGAAATTCAAATTTTAATTGTGAATGCAATAAGAAAAGAAAGAAGAGTGTTCATATCCACTTAAGTGATTTAACCATAGTTGAGAGAATCGGCCGAGTCGGATCGGACTCGGCCGATTTAAATCGGATCGGCCCCGTGCTGATCTGATTTTGGCGCCGAATCGGTCGGCCCAGAATCGGCGACGGAATCGGCCGATTCGAACCGATTCCGACCGATTTAAATCGGAATCCGAATCCGGGGTTTGTAAAAATTACTAAAATACCCTTATCTTTATATTAAATAAATTACTTATACATGGGTAAAATGGGAATTATAAATTAATAATGACCAAAATACCCCTAAATAACTAAAATACCCTTGTCCTTATATTAAATAAATTATTTATGCATGGGTAAAATGGGAATTTAATTTTGATAATGACCAAAATGCCCTTATATTACAAAAATACCCTTAATTTTATATTAAATAAATTATTTGTGTATAGGTAAAATATGAACTAAAAATTGATAATATAAATTGTCAATATATATTTTTATATAACCGATTCGGACCGATTCCGATTCCGATTCCGATTCTAATTCCGATTCCTATCCGATTCAAAAAAACCGATTTTTGACCGATTCAGACCGATTCCGATTCCGATTCATTGGAAAATCGATTCCGATTCCGATCCCTGCAACGATGGATTTAACAACCAAAAAGATAAAATAAATGTCGTTTTGAAAAAGATTAATCTTATGAAGTATTAGTAAATATGCCAAAATTAGGTGTTGGGTTGTGTTATTTTGAACCTATTAAATAGAGAAACAAAAAATTCTAGAAATAACGGTTAAAATTGGTGTTGGGTATAATATTAGAAAAATAAAAAAATATTAATATTTAATTGTTTTCTTCTAAAACGTTAAAAAAAATTAATGTTTACCTCAAAATTTGGCCACTTATGACTTTTGCAAAATTTTTCCTCTAGATCTTCCTTGCCCTCCCTTGCCCATCCTTTTTCCAGCCCTTCTTCTATAAAACCTATGATTCGAGTCAGAGTTTTATATTTAAAACCGGTCGGTTTGACCATTATTTTCAAGTCGAGTATGTTTCAGAACACGTATACTGAGCTGACGCCAGTCGCGTGTATGAGCCATAAAGGGGTCATGTGTACCCAAGTATATGATGATAACGTCATGAATACAACAGAAAAGATTGAGTTATCAGAATATATGAGAGTATGCAGCACAGTTTTTATTATTATACAGCTTGTAGAAATAGTTTTAGGTCGTTTACTGCGCTAGAACGCATTACGGGTAGTTCAGGCGGGTTGATAGCTATAGAGCATGTCATTTGGATGTTGTGTTATTTTAGTGAATTTTTTCCAATTTTTCTATATTTTTTTAGAATTATTTTGATTTAGATATTATTTTGACTCAAGCCGGATACGAGTCAAGTAATATTTACGAGTTTGCCATCCAACATGTTTTTTCACCACTTGACACACCCTCCTCCCAAAACCCTAGTTGCCTCCCCATTTGCAGCCACCGCCGTCGTTGCCGGCGCCGCCCGGCCGTCGACCAACGCCGCCCCCTCCCACAACGGCGTGGTCGTGCTGCCCCGACCAGCCCCGGCCCTCATCCGGCCGCCACGACACCGGAATCGCTTCGGCTAGCGCCGCGCCCGCGAACGTTCGTGTAGCCGATTTTGGCGCCGGCGACCGTCGCCGTCGCCGTCCAGTGGCCGCCTCGACGTCCTAACCCCCTAGCTACCATCCCCGACGAGATCGCCACCGATCGCCGCCCTGGCCGGCCAAATTTAGCCACCCACCGCCGCGCCCTGTTTTTGCTATTTTTCGGCGAGCAGCCGCCTCCGTCGACCACGCCGACACCGTAGATGTGTTGGGATCGCCGAGACGGTTCCAATGGTGCCCTATATGGCCCCTATCTGGCCAATAGATGTCGCCGGCGACTTTCACCGAAAAACCGTCGAAAAGTCGCCGAAAAACCCCCGAAACTCGCCGGAAAACCGGAATTGGCCGAATTCGTTGGAATTCACCGGATCATCCGTGGAGTTCACCCGGTCGAACCCGATCGAGCTTCGGATGTCATGGAGTGCCGAATTTGAGGTTTGAGATGCACACACAACGAAACCCTAGCCGTCGCTGATTGCCGACGATGCGAGGTATAAATACCTCCAAGCTTGTTATTTAAGATTGATGATTGTTAGAGAGCATGCTAGGGTTGAGTAATTGATATGATAAATGCTTAAATGTGAGTGAAATGATAAGTGATCTAATGAGGTAAAGTAAATTTGAGCATGCTAATCAAATACGACGTAACTTAGAAATTATAATAAAATTCGTATGCATATGATGAGTTAGGATTATTTTACGTTTATGACTATTTGACTACTGATAAATGTTTGTATTGTGAGTGTGGTAATTATATGAGTTTGATGCATCATTTAGTTATTGGGCGTTAGTATTTAGCTCTGATGTGTAGGTACGGAGTAGAGCTCGCCGCCTAGGCACGATGACACGCTTGGAGCTTCTACCAGGTCCGTTAGGACTCGCTTCTGTTTTACGCTCTTTCCATTATATATTTGATTATGACTTGCAGGACGAGTTAAGTGGCGTTTTATCGGATCCCACTTAACTCGGGTCATTTAGCCGAACTGTTTTCCGGATTAATAACCCTCGAGGATGAGATCCCTCGAGAATGATTTCGAAAACAAGATCCACAGCAAGTTTCCTTCGGGCCTATTTTATAAATCCCTTCCCAGGCCTATATATATTTTTATCGAGTTTTCAGTGAGATCGGAGACGGAGAAATCGACTACACGTACCATGCAGAGGATGTCGTGATAGTCAAAGCGGGCTCTGGATTAGTGGCAGCGGACTGTTCCATTCCCGAGGGATCCTGATAACTCCACGTTTGAGTTCCTCACACCCAGAGAACGTGGAGGTTTACGGGTACTGTTTAGTACAGCGCATGTCATGACTTGTGGTTCAAAGGGTACTGATGGCGACTGCCTGAGAGTACTCGGCCTTCGTGCTCAAGGCCAGGAGAAATATGGAGGTAAGGAGAGGGCTTAGGATTTGAGACCAGAAAATGAAGTAAGAAAATGCCGAGTGAGGCAACACTAGCAGTAGTTCAGTCAGTTCGGGACGCTACCGGGTTTGCAGCCCAGTGGCTCTTCAGTAGATGCCCTTTAGAGAGTTCACGAGGAGTATATGATGTTTTCTTTCATATGAGAGTTTGCTCTCATAGCCAGTTTGTTATTAGTTATATTCTAGACCAGTAACGCTCGTTACTGACGGTTTTTTTACTATATGTAGGTGGTGAGTACGAGATAGATGTGCCAGCTGGACGGAGGAGCAAAGAGGTCTTCTGCACACACACAAATGTTCGGTGAATGATTGTTTAATAGTTTGTTTGTGATTATATTGTATTAGTACTAATGTGAGGAAAATGAAAAGCATGATGATGCGATGAACTACTAAGATATAATGAGATGATATGAAATATAAATAGAGGGCATAGGTGGGCTGAGACCCAAGATTCAGAGAAAGATGTTTACAGTAGACTAGAATCATGTGTGAATAAAGCTGTTGATTTATAGTTGTATATATATTGGTATATGTTGATGTGACGGGGTGGCCCCTAATTGTATTTTTAACAGAATTTCTGTCCGTTATATTTTAGAATTTTCATTAATTTTTATCGTAATTGTATTGGGTGTGAATTGAACCGCAAGTCATCCATGTAGTACTATATTAGGGTTTAACGTATTTATGCATGTATGACAAGTTGTATCTTTATTTTAAGATGCTGAGATTGGATCTGTACGAATTAGGTTCGGGTTAGCCGACCTAACCGGGGCCCATAACATGCTAATTTGGTTCACGAGGGTAGACCGGATTTGAGGTGTTACATCCTCTCCCCCTCCCCTTCTCCTTCCCCTCATTCTTCAGCTTTTTTACAATCTCTTCTGTATTATTTTTTTAACACTCAATTAGGTATTAATAGAATTTTTAAAAATTATAATAAGCGTAAAAAGTTATTTTTTAACCTCGGTTACTTTTAGTAAGTATTACAAATCAAAAGTACGGATAAAATTTTATATAAAGTTTTCTATAGCAGCTGGAGGCTTAGTTAAGTATTTATTTATTTGTTTTTGTTAAAAAAAAAGATTAAGAATAACCATATTTCTCCATCTCTTCTTTCTTCGGATTTAAAGCGAACATTTTTTTTTTCAATGCCAAATGTGAACTTTGATACTCTCCTCTGCACAAACATGTATACACATATTCCACCTTTTTGTTTCAGTCTCAAGTCTCAACGCTCGCCCTTGTCTGCAACAATCCCATCTCCATTCCTTCCTTGCCAAGAACTTCCTATAAAACTAACCACAAATCCAAAGAAAGGAATAGATGATCATGGTGCAACAGTTTTATTACCGTCGTAACAGCAGGTGGCAGCCCACGGAGAAGAAGTAGTGTAGGCGGCTAGGCGGTAGTTTCAAGTGCAACACCGCCTAGAAGGCGACGGTTTTTGGCGGGTGCAAGATTTGGCGGGAAATTTCATATTGTTTCAAACCTTCACCCGACCCTTCCCGTTCTTCTGCCATTCTCCAAGCGGGCTTTTCATTTCCATCTTCGCTTCCTCTCCTTCGATCCCAGCCATGGCCGTAGTTGTGGCAGGGGATGAGAAGATGCCGAAGGGGGAAGAGTAAGAATGGGGGCAAGGACGTGTCCAACCCAGTGCCGATGACGCCCCAGTTGGGCTTGCGGCAGAGGAAGCCCAAGAAGTTCGAGGCGGCGGTTGGGGTGGTTCCGGGGACGGAGAAGGAGGGTGTGGCGCGGAAGAGGCGGCGCAAGGCGTGTGTTCAGGAGAACGGCGATGATCAGCTGCAAAAGGTTGGTGGTTTCTTTGTTTCTGTTCTCGGGTTTTGCTGTTTGATTTTTTATTTGCGGTAAGCTTTACTCATTGTTGTGCTGTTCTTTTGGTAGATATCATCAATTTTTTATAGTTTATGTTGTTTAAAGCATTGGCCTTTTAATTGAAATACTTGCGAATTTCTGGTAGATTTCATCAATGTTTGATTGAATATGTTGTTTTAAAGCATTGCTCTCTGTGGAGTCTTAGATGTGATATTTGTGAATTTTTTAATAGCTTTCATCGATACTTGATTGTATAGGTTGTTAAAAGCATTGGTCTTCTTTAAAATTTTAATTGATTAAATGTTTGTGAAATTTTTGGTAGCTTTCATCAATTTTTCATTGTATGGACTGTTTAAAGCATTAATCTTTTTAGGGTTTCATTTCATATGTGAATTTTATGGGTGTTTTTTGGTGGCTTTCATCAATTTTTTATTGTACAGGTTGTTTAAGGCATTGATGTTCTTGAAGTTTTAATAGTCGTGCCTGTGGATTATTTCTTTGGTAGCTACCCATTTTGAGGAATGGTAAGGATAAAAGCCCAGCAGGATGTGGCACCAATGTTAGAGGAGTGACGAGGAGAACGTGGTTAGCCTCAAGAACTGCTTGAGGCAATTCTACATTCCATGTGTCAATTGGCATTTCTTAAGCTCTCACATTTTTTTTTTTTTGTAATGCGATAAAGTTTTGCTCAATTTCTTCATTCTGAGTGAGACAGAAGGTGTTGATTTCGTTCTCGGCTCTTTCCAGGTATCCTTTTTTTTACGGCAGAGCGAATTGAAGAAAAATGCCCTGATTGCTGTGGGAACTGTAACTGCAAATCGTGCTTGGGCAACAAAATTTTGAATGCTGCTCACAATGTCAAGGTGAACTCTTATTGGAACTCTCGGGAATGTTGTAGGGTTGTGAAAGTTATTGATTTTTTGACAAGGTTGATCCTTGTTGACCAGATACCCAAGTGTGCGCAGATGTAGAAGAAAATAAGCGTCAATCTTTGTATATTGGGCAATTTCTTCTTCCCCATTTGAAGCAGATATCCGATTACCAAGAGGTTGAAATTGAGATGGAGGCTAAGGCTAAATGTATAAGCTTTATTGATTTGGCCTTTGATTTCTTCTTCATTAACTTGGTTTATCCTTGACAATTTTTTTTATTTAACCAGGTAGAAACACAAGTCCTCAAATAATTTTTGAAAAGGATAAAAGATTATATTGGTAAGACATATTCCACAGTGTTATCACTCTTTTCAAAATTTTGTTCGCCAAAGTTCAATTCTTGTGTATCTTATTATGTCTTTTTATACAGTGACATCTGCAAAAAGTAAATATTTGATCTCCATAGGAGCTGTGATAGTTGTTCCCTTGATGTCTGTCTAACATGCTGGAAAAAGGTTTGCCAAAGCCAAGTAAGAGGATTTGGGAATTCGGTTGTTGTTGTATACCTTGACACTGGTGTAAATTATCTGCATTGTGGGGATGCTAAAGTAAATGGCCAGATGCATGAAGTCTCTATGGAGCTTCCTTCTGTTAATGAATGGCAAGCTAGAAATGATGGCAGTCTTCCTTGCCCCGTAAAAAAGCTGGGCGGTTATGGGAATAGTAATTTAGAGCTGATTGCATATACTTGCCCAATTGGAATCCAGATTTGATAAATAAAGCAAAATAAAATGTTGGCAGTGTGAAAATGATGTCCATTACTGGACAGCAAATCTGTAAATTGTGGTAGTATTTGTGCACAATTTGATCACAAAAGTTCAAGAAAAATAGCCGGTAGGGAAGGTTATGGGGACAACTGCTTATTATTTTGCATCAGCGAAGCAGCTTCCGGAGGGCAATTTAGAGCATTTCCAAACGCACTGGAAGAAAGGTGAGCCGGTTATCATCTGCGAATACAACATCCAGTTTGAGCTGGGATCCAATGGTTGTGTGGCGTGCACTGCGAAATATGATACACTCCAAGAAGTCTGATTTAGAGTTAACTGTGCCAGCTATTGATTGCCTGGATCTTTGTGAGGTAGTTATCATTATTGCATAAATGAAGATGATCCCAAGTGTTGGGATTAAAGTTAGTTTTAGTTATGTTTATTTCGGATATGGTATTTAATCAAATTGCTCAAACAATTAGTTGACTGCATAGCTGCTTGTGTTCTTTTTAATTTGGTTCATTATTCAGTGCCATGTTCTTGTACTTTTGCTGCAAAATGATGCCTTGGCCATTTTCTTTTTTAGCAGAGTACTATGAGGTTGGTCAATTGATATGCGGCATGGATTTGTATTAGGGGAGGGGAGGATTGTTTCATTTTCTTTGTGTGAGGTGCATTATTTTTCAGATGGTCAGAGGTTTTAATTTAATTTTCGATGCCCTAATAATTTGCAGGTTAAGATTAGCATTCACCAGAGCTTGGTATAGGCGACTTTGTGAGTAAACTTTATTGTGTCTGATGCGGTATGATTCCTTTAAATTTGCTCTTGCCCGATTAACTTTTTTTCTAGTACTGTAAAGCCATTTATATTTTTTATTTATTGCACTGTGCTTATCTCACTTTTCATTTTGCTATCCGCCCATCAATTTAACAAATGTGCTGCACTGCCAACTTTATTCCGAATGTTTTGTGGAGAATGAGAATATATATCTTTGCCATAGTTTGCTCGGTAAATTACAAGTTAGTTGATCAAGATCTTGTTCCTCATGTCACTTTAGGTCAACGTTTTGACTCGTGCATCTGAAGTAAATCTGAAAGAATTTCAACTCGAGGCAATATAGAAGGTGAAGGAGAGTCACAGGGGGAAAAATCTACAGGAGATTGGCATGGTAATCGAAAAGGTGAAATTAGACGGTTCTCTGCCTCAACAAAAAGCTGGTGAAAAATCGCATTCTCACCAGTTAAATGTTATGTGCTTTTGATTTAATCATCTGTGGCTTCGGCAATTGAAAGTTTTCCTCTTGTGCCAGAGTTGGTGCGGAAGAAGTTAGAAAGGACAATGAATGGGCCAATTTAATTACTAATTGACTCAATTAATTAATCTTATTCATTATTTTCCCAAACTTTTAAACGGCAAAAAACGGTTAATTAAATTTCAGCCGGGTGAAAGTGTAAACGTGGCAATCCCATTCCAATCAAACCAAACGATTTTTCATCGTCAAAAACTTAATAAAATAATGATAAAGCGAATTCAAAAGAAGACAATGATTCATGGTACAGAGTCCAGACTATAAGAGTCTAATTAAAGAAGATACTAAAATAATTCCGAGAACATTGATCGTTTGACAAGTGGCAATATGAATAATGCTGGTTGGCATCAATATTTCATCTGTGAAGTGGACATTTGATTTAATTTTGGAGCTTTAGCTTCGACGAAGTGACATGAATAGTAGCCTAGCTAGAGACGGGCTTCTAATTTTTATCAACTAAATGTTACAAATTTTAGGTGGATCCACGTGAATTCACTCATTGAACTGTAGCCATGAAAAATAAAAGATCATGACTACAACAGAAGACGCAACGTTTTCACATAATCATTAGGCATTTTAGATTTTTGAAATTCGAGGTAGTCGTCATATTATACCAATATGTGATTTGATTTGATTCCAATATCAAATAAGTAATATTAGAATTCCTTATAGACTATTTGAAGACACGGAAAGGAGCTGGATAATACCATCTTTCGGTGCCGATTTCTACAATTCAATTTATTTAAGCCTACTGTCATTCGAAGAAAATAAAAACGAACAACGTATCATACGTATACATGCTATAGCTAGATCAATCAACAATTTTAAGTGTTGATATACTCGGAGTTCGACTAACACTACATTATGTCATCATTGTTTCTATTTTTTCCAAATTAAATATGTACAAGTAAACATTAATTGCTTATTTTCTCCCTAGTGCCCTCATTCACGCCATTATATATATATATATATAATGGC
>JAVDBV010085218.1:0-19573 GCA_032619315.1 Piper longum | reverse complement strand
TAGTGTCCGAGGACGTAGGCAATTGCCGAACCTCGTTAAATTCTGGAGTTTGTTCCTGTTCTTTTCTTGTCTATTTAATAGCTATTGTCGGGTATAGTTGGTGTTAATTATTGTGCTATTTATATTACTTGTCTTGATAAAATTCTGTCTAGGAGTTGGTTTTTAAGCGGACTATCTTGTCCCACCAACTTTCCTGGGAATTTTATCTTGGGATGATTTTTTAGTACAATAGTTTTCACGCTTGTCATCTAGGTAATAGTTCTTACAGTAAACTAGTTATCTTTGGTGAAAATTACCCGTTTTTCACAACAATTGGCTTTTGGATTAAGAGAGGCTCATGAACCTGTTGCAAGTCACTTTTGGGGCCCAAAGGGCCCAACAAGTGGTATCAGAGCCAAGGTTGGTTTTGGTATTGCCTCAATTAGCCACACGATTTGTCGACCGATCTAAATTTGTGCCTCCCGATTTGTCTGTCGGTCCGAAGTTGGCCCGAATTGGTGTCATCTAGAACCTCACCAAGACATGTTGTCTCTTCATATGGTGATGGGGAGATAATTCGGGTATTATGATGTGTGAAGGGAAGAATTGTTGAGTTAATCTCACATCCTATTTGGAAGCAACCAGTGACTTGTATATAGGCTAATAGGAAAGCCTTAATTATTAAACTAGTTTTTGGATTAAGAGAGGCTAATGAACCAATTAAAAATCACTTTTGGGGCCCGAAAGGCCCAACACTAAGAACTGATTTAGAAGAAGACGAAGAGGAGGTGGGGAAGCTTTTTCTAGATCCAATCTCACGTAGCCGTCCAACCAACGTCACGAAGCAAAGCAACTTTGTTATATTTTTTCTGTCTGTATTTTAAACTATGCATATACTATATAGTACAAGAGTGTAGTTAGAACAATGCAAGATTAAAATATAGGCATGGGAGCTCAAGCTTGAAGCAACTTTGTTATATTTTTTCTGTCTGTATTTTAAACTATGCATATACTATATAGTACAAGAGTGTAGTTAGAACAATGCAAGATTAAAATATAGGCATGGGAGCTCAAGCTTGAAGCAACTTTGTTATATTTTTTCTGTCTGTATTTTAAACTATGCATATACTATATAGTACAAGAGTGTAGTTAGAACAATGCAAGATTAAAATATAGGCATGGGAGCTCAAGCTTGAAGCAACTTTGTTATATTTTTTCTGTCTGTATTTTAAACTATGCATATACTATATAGTACAAGAGTGTAGTTAGAACAATGCAAGATTAAAATATAGGCATGGGAGCTCAAGCTTGAAGCAACTTTGTTATATTTTTTCTGTCTGTATTTTAAACTATGCATATACTATATAGTACAAGAGTGTAGTTAGAACAATGCAAGATTAAAATATAGGCATGGGAGCTCAAGCTTGAAGCAACTTTGTTATATTTTTTCTGTCTGTATTTTAAACTATGCATATACTATATAGTACAAGAGTGTAGTTCGAACAATGCAAGATTAAAATATAGGCATGGGAGCTCAAGCTTGAAGATGATCACCAGACCCACCATAAAGGCAGGAATCCATGCAGCTCCGTAGCCAGAGCTCGAGCAGCTCCATAGCCAGATATAGATAGAGAGAGAGAGAGGGATTGGTCAGGTGCGGATTTCGTTGATAGGTTTGAATACTTACCCGCCAAGAACTTATTTTACGTATAAATTTTAATTTTATAAATAATTTTTTATTTAATAATGATGAGATAAATTATGATAATTTAATATTTTAAATATAAATTATGATTAAATTTAAAGATTGATCCGAACGAAAAAAATAAAATATAATAATTTGATTTTTATTTTTTTATTAATTTTAATTAATTAAATCACATAATTTTTTATAAAGATTAGTATTAAAAAAAATTATTAATAAAAGTAGATATATATTATAGTACCGGAGTTCAGAATTGTACGAAGCAAAACTAGAGAAGAACCTGCATAGGATTTGATTTCATCTGTTATGTAAAAAGGAAAAAAATTAAAAAAGGGACAAAATTTTTGGCTAAAAAAGAACTTTTTAATAAAATAAAAAAAATTTTATATTATCTTGAGATTCAAAAAAATATTATCAGGGAAAAAATTCATCTTCGATAATATACACACCCCACCCCCTCTTATAAATGTAAATATAAATATAAATAAAGATATAAATAAATAAATAAATAAATAGATTTTTAGCTTCCCATTAACGTGCCTTTGTGCATTCTCTGTATTGCTCCTTTCATCATCTTCCTCAAAAGATTTTTTATGCCAATCTACCGAGCCTTCCAGGAATGATTTTTTGGTTCTCTCGACTTAAAGTTGAGAACATCCTGCCTGTACATGCGACTGACAATCCCTCTCACAAACTCCTCATTGGAAGGGAAGGTCATGCATGGGCTGTATTCTACAATTTGTTTTTTGGTGGTCGAGGAGCGACGCCTCGGTGCATTATTCTATATCGGGAGTTTCGGCACGTCACTGGAGGGGAAGGTCTGCCGGATAGTGAAGTTGTTGCAAGATCTCTACTTTCTAAGAGAGAATCGTGCATTCGTGGTGCCTGCAACGACTTCTTCTTCGACCCTTCCATGGCCTCGAGCTTGGCCAACTCGCACTTGTAGATCTCCACGTACAGGGCCTGCACAAAACTTCACACCAACGACAGCCTCCAATGTGTTGGCCACGATCTTGTTACCCATGAAGGCACCGGCTACGGCAAGCGGAGAGCGGCCGGCAGCAGAGAAGTTTACAGACCCAATTCTCCTCCATTGACTGATACATAGTAAATTGGATTCCCTCTTGCATTTTGTCACTCCCCGTCGGCCAGCGAGGAGCTTGTACATGCCAGGCACCGCCGCCCTCCCGATCTCTGGCAAAGGATAGACAATATAGGGATAAAATAGGAAAATACAAATAAAAAGAGAAGTAATTATCTACCTTCGGACGTGATCAACGGGCATAAATAAAATTAGCTCATATTAGATATATTAGCTGTAGACAAACATCCGGCCTTTTTAATTTTCTTCTTTTTTTGTGCGGCCGGATTTAGCCACTGTTGGCCAGGTTCCCAATAGGAAATTCTAGTATAAAAATTAATTGAATAATTATATCATAATTAAATTAATCAATACGAGAAGATTCGAGTCGAATCACAATGACATCAAGTCTGAAAAAAAACCAAATGGAATCGGGTCAACAAAGTAAAATGCTAGGCAAAGCTCAGAATTTACGATTTACCTTCTAATCATTCCCACGCTTAGCATCTTAAATTCATCAACCCCCTACCTAAATAGCTTATTCACTTCACTCTTTCAGCTGAATTCCTCAATAGAAAATGATTTGAATCGAGTCTACCATCATTACACGTCTATGACCTATTTTTAAACTAATCACCTCAAACTTGATTTAACACGAGATTATATTTTACTATTAAGTTTGAACAACTTAAAATCCCATCAGACTCAACTTAATTTGTATTGGATTAAAGTAGTGTTTTAGGAGCAAAACTTGCTAATAGTTTTACCAATTTCTTTTTACGAGCACACAAAGCTCTAAATTCACAACAACAACAATATGTATATTTTTAAATTGACTCATGTTATGTGAACATTCTTTATTCACGTTCTCCACCTATTACTTATGTCAGAAAATCTAATTGAAGTAGTTATATAGGAGTGGAGATGACCTAAATTTTTTTCTAATAATTATACTAAGCAAGATGTCGCGCAGTGTGCTCCTTATAATAGTGATAAATTTTAATTTTATACATTATTCAATAAGATAGATTATAATAATTTAATATCTGAGATATAAGCAACAAAGATACTAATTAAAAAAGATAAATTATAATAATATGATTTATTTTTTTCAAGACAAGTAGACTTACTTTTATTAGGAAGAAGTTAAAATTAAAGGTGAGGCCTGAACTTGTGACTAACTATAAGGAGAGGTATTTTTATTATGTTTTATGATTTTAAATGTATTTTGATTAGTTAGATTTCATATTTTTAATCTTTTTCGAGTGTTTATTTCCCCTTTTATTAATACTAGGCAAGATATTGTACCATTCATAAAGTTTAATTTTATAGGCAAAGTTTTATTTAATAATAATATAGGTTATGATAATCTAATATATTAGATATAGATTCTGATTAACTCTCACTTTAAAGATAAATAAATTTTAATTGAATGGGAATATATATATATATATACTATAATTATTTTTTTTATTTTTGTTATATTTTGATTGACTAAACTTCTTACTTTTCTCGTAGCTTAATATTGAATTTTCTTTTTATTAATAATTATGACTTTAAAGATAAATAAATTATAATTAAATGAAAAGATATATAGTACAGTTATTTAATTTTTTTATTTTTATTATATTTTAATTAATAAAATCTCTTATTTTTACTTACAGGTGAAGAGAAGACCTTAGTAAAATTTTAAATATAAAATAGCTGGTTATGCCTAGCCGAGCCGAGCCAATTGAAAGGTTGCTTGGGATCTGATTACGCTCAAAGCCCTACCTTCACCTCCCTCACACTCGTCGGAGCTTAACCATGGCCACTGCCGCCGCTGCCGTCGCCGCCATGAGCGGCGCCCCTCTCTCCTTCTCCATCAGCTCCCTCAAGCTCCGCCGCCCCTCCCTCTTCAAGTCCGCCCTTCCCTTTCGGGCCAACGCCGTCTCCGCGGCCCGCGCCGCCCGCCCCACTCCCTCCCCCGACCTCGGAAGCTCGCTCCTCGGCTTCGCCGGGTACGACGGCGCTTCTTGTTCGGCTTTCTACCCTTCCTGCTCGGCGCCGCAGACGCCGGCGACGGCGTCGAGGGGAGCGGAGTCCGACGTCATGGGGCTGCTGCTGCGGGAGCGGATCGTGTTCCTCGGCGGGGAGGTGAACGATTTCGTCGCCGATGCGATTATTAGCCAGCTGCTGCTGCTGGACGCCCAGGACCATACTCGGGATATACGGCTCTTCATCAATTCCCCTGGTGGATCGCTCAGGTGCGTCTTTAGTCTTCTCATCTTTTGAACTCGTTTGTCCAAAGATTCAATTTTTTTTTTAAACGATTCTGTGTTGTTCGTAACTTTGTATGTTGTCAATCTGTGCTTTTAGGATTATTATTATTATTATGACGTGAAGGGTGATATGAAGTTCTTATTGAAATTATGAAATTAATGGTTCCACCTTGTAGCACTTCCTTCAAGTTTGTCAGCAGTGTACCCACTAGCACTGCCCCTAATGTTTATTTAAAATACTAGCAGGTTAAGCATAATCATCCTACTATGGAAGAAAAAGAAGCCATTCATTTGGCATATACTTTATCCTACTGTGATAGTCAAACGCCTATTACACCTAAAGTCGAAGTACCTAACTCTCCTGTGATAATGACTCAAGCTGATATTGAAGAAGTCCTCACTGTTATTAATTCTCCTTCTCCAATACTTGACAAATTTGCTCAGCCAGAAGTTAAAAAAGATGATCTACTCTGCTGGCGTTGTGAGAAAACTGTATACATTACTGAAGCATGTGACTACTTGCCTATTACTTTAAAAATTTGTTATTATTGTGGTGAAAAGGAACACAGGGTTAAACAATGTCCCTATCGTGGTTATTCATCTTCACCTTGTGACACCTCAGATAAGGATGCCAAGTCATCAAATTCTGTAACCTCTCCTGTTTCTCTGGCGTTATCCTGTGCTGACACTTCAAAAAGTAATCACAGTGACGTCATGGCTTATGATAACATGCACTGTGAATAGTATTGGTTATGGGTGACCTGTTATGCCGGTTATCAATCTTTCGTCTATAAATAACTTATTCAGTCTTCTTTGTGGATCATCGGAAGAAAGCTCCCTCCAAAGAATTCCTCTTTCATCTCTCCCTCCTTAGTAATCTTGTTCTTTCAAGTTTCTTTGTAAAAAAAGTGTGGTATTTTTAAGAGTGATTTGTAAGAAACAAGTGGATTTGTGTGTACCTAAACTCCTGTATAAACTTTGAAGAACTATAAAATCAGGTTTGATTTCAATATGAACTCGTTCCTTTTGGAACTATACTCGTTCTTTTAAAAGAACTATATACCTTTAATATCGCTATTCATATATATACCTTTAATATCGCTATTCATATAATATCGTTGTTTACATCTATATTTTAATTTCTACAGTATCTGTTTATTGTTATCTGTATCTGTTTGTTTATAAGTTTAATAGTATCAGCACTTGTTCAAGTATTTGATTAAGATCAGGCGAAATCTTGGTTTCAAGATTAACTTGGTATCAGAACCAATTAGATAAAGACTACTTAAGTAGGTGACGGAGCTTAGATCCTAGTAAGTCCTTCTCAGTGTGGTTGGCACATAGGCAATTTGGATTGGTTGGCATCTCCTAGGAAATTCTTGCTTAAGAACCTCTTTAGCTGGTATGACTTTCTTAACAAGTTTAGTCAAGAAATCTCAGAAATTATCAGATCCAAAGAATACTGAACAATTAATATATAAAAATATAGAAAAAAACTTAAATAAGTGGACTATTCCTAAAGTCGATCCAACTAATGCTTATCACAAAGGCTTTATTGAATTTAAACAATCATATATAATAAAAACATTTGAATAAAGTGCAAGTATAAAAAATTGTACTGAAACAATAATTCTATTAAAATATAAATTAATAGAAGAATTAAGATCTGAATATAAATATATTCATCTAGGATTAATACAAGTTGCAATAAAACCAATAACTAGAGATGGTTTATATATATATATATATATATATGTATGTATATATGTATATATGTATATATGTATATACGTATATATGCTAAGCTGCAAATGAACTCGGACAAGTGCATTGCCATTTCCAAACCTAGATAAAAGTGGAGGTTTGATGTCAGAAAATCGGGCCATTAGAGCTTTGCCATTATAATCAAATGGCACGGCAAGTAAAAGTTATGAAAAACTACTTAATGAGTACGAAATAAAGTTACTCTATTGCTTGTAGTCGAGGGCGTTATGAGCTAGTTGTGCCTTCTAGTTGATTGGTTAACTAAGAGGCTGATGTTGGGACTCTTGTAGTTTCTCATCCCCCTGGCTATTATTGAAGTATCTCAGGAGTTTGCAAGTTACATTGTTTCAAGAACTGATAGCATTTGCATTTGATGGTTATGGTCTTAAAGTAGAATTTCTTAGGTGCTTGTGTTTTCAAAACTTCAGCTTTGGAAATGAGAGATTAGTTGTTGAGGGCAGACCACAATTGCTTGTGGGTGTTTGGGATTGGTGAAATTTGACATATTTATTTTTACCTTTCCAGATAAGCACAAAAATGCATGTAAGTTTTGTGCAGTTGCACTAGATAAATATTATACATTGCAAATTTACGAGGTTATTCTCATTTTCATGTCCTGAATTTAGCTGTATTATTTTGTTTCCTGAAATTCCGGAAATAGATAAGCTGCAGGCACGGCACTTGTGTGTGTTCACAAAGTTATGTATGGTCATTTGTAGCTGCATGGAGAGGAAGCTTCTTCTTACATAATTTATGTTTCTCCCTTACTAATGAAGAAGCCGACTTATGCTTGATTAGTTAGATGTGCTGTTTAGCTTCTGCATGACCAACTTATTCCTCTTTGTGGAAAATGTGCCACCGTTTCATGTTTGCTATTCTAGAGAATTGTGGTGCCCAAATCTAAGGGCATCTAAGGGTCTGTATATTTAACTCGTTTAAGTACCATTTTCTTAAAAATGTTATTGATTGCCAAGTTTGATTTTTTCGTATTCAGGTTGTACTTGTGACGCTTAATGGCTTATACTAGATTGCCTTCTTTTCGCCTCTCATCTGCTCTTAAGACTTTACAGTTGAATATTGGTGTATGCTATTACCTCTTAATCATGATCATTTTGGGATTTTATGGTTCTTATTTTTACTGTCAATGACATCGTGCATTTTCTAAGGATGTTCTGAAGTTGTTTTACTTATAGCATTCCAAATATGATCCCATTTCATTTTCGTTATATGAAGATTGTCAAACCGTCATTCCTTTTCCTGTGATTTGAAACTTTTTCTGTTTATATATTTTTTGGACTTCTGGTTCAAATCCTTCAGCGCCAGCATGGCTATATATGATGTTGTTCAGCTCGTGAGAGCAGATGTTTCTACCATCGCTCTTGGAATTGCAGCATCAACATCTTCCATTATACTTGGGAGTGGTACCAAGGGCAAGAGGCTTGCAATGCCCAACACCAGAATAATGGTTCATCAACCTCTTGGAGGAGCCAGTGGTCAAGCAATTGATGTTGAAATTCAAGCGAAAGAAATCATGCACAACAAGAATAACGTAATCAGAATAATTTCTGCTTTCACAGGTAGGACCATAGAACAAGTTGAGAAGGATATCGATCGAGATAGATACATGTCTCCGATGGAAGCCGTGGAGTATGGCTTCATCGATGGAGTTATAGATAGGGATTCCATCATACCACTTGCTCCTGTTCCAGAAAGGGTTAAATCAAGACTGAGCTATGAGGAGATAAGTAACGATCCCAGAAAATTTCTGATTCCTGAGATACCAGACGATGAGATATACTAGCTTGTGTTCGTACACCTAATTGGCTATTCTTGTTACAAAATTGAAAATTTTTTGGGCATTTTTTGTACACCAGTCCAGTGACAAATTGGATTTCAGATCTTACCTTCTGGGTGGGTGTTCATGTTTGTCATCTGATCTATTTCATGTTCTTCATGGGTGCCTACTCGCACAGGTGATTCGATCCTGGGTGAATGCACTCCAAGATAATTACCCGTACCCTCAATATGCAGCTAATCAAATTTTATTGCACTCCAATTGACAAATAAACCAGGATGTTATTATTGCCATGTTAAAAAAAAAGAAAATTATTGACTGCACAAAAAATAATCTACGTCATTGGACAATGTTGGCAAATTATAGGCTACATAATTTATTATGAACAAGCACATCGATCAAGAACATGAGACGGGGCATGTTAATCGCCATTCCGATATTCGAAGTAAATTTGAGGCGGGGCTGGGTGTGGATCCTCAATGCCATCTAATTCGTAGTTAGTATCTATCAGACGGCCGAGGGTGGTCTGCAGATCATCCAAATGATTAAGCTCGGCTTCCTTTTCTCTTGTCTATAATCCAACAGCAGCAGAATTAGAACAAGATTTTTTTTAATTATAACAATTATAAACCACAACAATATCAACGGGGCAAACTGCTTATGTACACATGATTCAGAGAGCAAAAAACTGCTAACAGAATCACAAATACTACCGAACTAGCAATGAGAAACTCTCAGAGATTAATACAGAAGGAATTTAGTGCAAGTTGAAGAGGATATAACAGAAGAAATATCTCTTTGGTGGCAATTGAAAACACTTGACGTAACTGTGAGCGTTTTATTTACGTCCTCAAAATAAGTCAAGAAAAAAAAATGGTAGTCGAGTCGAGCTAGAATATATAAGAAATATATGATATTTAACCATGACTGCCTGGCCGAGTGAGCTAGAGCCATTGGCACTAACAATCATGAGAGTGAAAAGAACGAAGAAGAAGAAGAAGAGGCATGCACGCAAGTTCAGGCCCTGCATGGTTTTTACTATTTGCTATGATAGCCATAGTCAATGGCCGGCTATTATTATATATTTTTCTAATTACAATAATGCATTTGCCAATGGCAACTATACTTGTTAATTACATGTATGAGACTAAATTCTAACTCCTGGACTCAGGCTCAGTCCACTTGCCTTGAAAAAAAAAAACCATTTACATGCATGAGACTAAATATAAGTGGAATACACCATTAATAAAGTTGGATTGATACCTACATTCGCCTAAAATCATCATTTAATAATTACATTTCGACGACTCACCACAACAATAAAATTTGCAAAAATATTTCAATTAAAAGCTTTAAAGGAAAAGATGACTAATTTATTTTAATAATTAATTATAATTTCGAGATCAAGATTTATGTTTAAACTCAAAATAATGTCATATACTAGAAAACTGGCTAGAAATTCCTGTAGATTCATTTGCCTTATTTATAGCAAATATAAGAGGCAAAGCTGATAAAGGTTAAGCTTTGGCCTAACAAAAGAAAATTTTTCGTTCATCATCAAGGAAAATTGCTAAGAATTGGTTGAATAGATCACAGGAAACCAGTTTTACAGTGTGAAGAGAGATATCAGAATAAGCTTTTCACAATAAATACTGATGCAACAGATTTTTTGATACTACCAACAATCAGCATGAAGAGTAATAGTGAGCGAACCAGGCACCTTGGTCATGTGCTTCTTTCAATTGCTTCAATGATTCCATTTGAGTGAAACCTTTTGACTCTATGACAAAGAACAAACAAACAGTTGAATTCCTCAATTCCAAATACAATTCAACAATTCTGATGATGTTGCAGCTCGCAATTTTGTTGTGATATTGTTAATCGTTGGCCACCTCACTTGTATTCGGATGCTTCTTTCTAGACCTCTTCCTCTTTCTCTTTGAACCTTCCCCAGCATTGCCACCCTAAACCCAAACCATAGACATAAGAAAGAAGATTGCAAACAATATAATCTCTGAGGGGAGACCAGAATTCATTAACAAGGGTACTTTATAAACCGCAGGCAAGAATTATAGCATCTTCCCTATTTTCATAATGCATTTGTTGACGGGAGAGCTCGTTATAACTAGATATGACCTGGGTATAGCAGTAAAGAGTAAAAGGAAATGCCGAAGAACCAATTAAAGGCATAAACCAAGAAAATCCATCCACGTTACAGGCATCAATAGAAAATGAATGCACACATGAGAGAAAGATTATCATCTGACAAACCTTATCAGAAAGAGAAATGCTTTCTTTATTCTTCTTCTTCTTGCAAGATAAGGGATTGGGACCCTGAATATCGAGATTAAAAAGAAAATGCTTTAGAATAAAAATCCAGCAAGTATCATATTTGTCAATAACAGCATAATAGCAAAAATGAACTTTCTGTGATGAGAGAACAAAGTCATTCAATAATTATTTACAGCAATTTATAAGATAACAAAAAGGCAATGACTAAAAGAGGACATACAAAATTCTTTAAACTAGGATGGACAAGTAAATTGGATGGAAGAACAAACTGCTACAATTTGTTTAAACTAGCTAACCTTAGCTCTCTTTCTTTTGAATTTAACTTTATCCACTACGCCAAGAACCTTTCTTCTGGTTTTCAAATTCCTGTAGGACTGTTTCCTTGGCTCCTCAGTATCTGAAGAATATGTTGCCCCCTGGGAATCAATTTTGTTTTCTTTTCCCATGTACAAAATCTGTAATTCTCGTTCAGATATATGTGACAGTTTATTTTCTGTAGTCTTTGCAAACTGACGATCCTTTGCGGATGGTGGCTCAAGGAACAAAGATTTTCTAAGTCCATATATAAGAGGCACAGCTGGTATCTGCAATTAATTTGAAAGCACTCCAATTATGCTTTCACATTCTAATTAAAAATTCAGACAGTAAAGGTACAAGAACTTAAAAAAATTCAAAATAGGGAAAAAAATAATCAGGTAAAAACTACTAATATGACAGTTTGGACAGTGGAACCAATAAAATACCTCACATACTCAGCATACAATCAAGAAAGTATACTGATCAGTCAATGAGCCGGAAGACATTAGAACATGAGGAATTTCAAGACATGCTCAGAAACGTATGAAGTAATACCATTCTGCTAGAAAATTCTTTTCTCCAATTCGCATAATCTCATGGTGAACTTTGTCAATAGAAAAAAGTAAAACAAATACGAAACAAACTCACGTGCATACATAGGCATCCCAACTATATTCTCAAAGCTATATCAAGTACAGATAAGTAATATGCAACCTTGTGGACAAAGGCATAAATAGACATAAACAAACCATGACAGAGGTTGAAGAAGATGATCGAGCCATGAGAAGAAGCATCTGATGAACAAACCTCTCTAAAGTTCGAACGAAGCTCTGCATCTTGGGTAGCAACAAAAAAGTGTTCGGAGTTGTCACCACCAACAATCTCCTGGATGCAACTGACAGCACTCTTCCTTCCCCCCAGGTGCTCACATCTGGCCAGGGGCAGCTTCCGAGCAGCACGAGTAGCATCGGCATGGGCGTCGCCGAGGCTGTTGAGCTCGGCAACGATGCAGTGGGAGGCAAAAATCTTGGACGGACCGCCCAACAATGAAGACAGGCACTTATCTGCCGGCAAGAGGTCGTGAGCAAGGAGATGGCTTATGAAGGTTCCATCACATAGAACCTTGTATGGCTCTCTGAAACCAAAGCATGCTGCGTAGAACTTCACCGCCCTGCGATGGCGTTTCTGCTTCTTCACCTTCATCTTTTCCCAGCCTCCCCTTCGTCCTTCCCCTCACAAACTAGCAGTTTTTTGATGAGGTGGTATTTAGAATTGCAAAAACAGAAACATGGGTAACATTATTCGATCCAAGATGCAAACTTTGAGGCCTCCGGCGCCGCCCGGTCGATCGACCTCCGCCGCCACTGCGTCGACGCCGGCAAAACCCTATATGGAGAGGAAGAAGGTCAAGAGGAACCGGTTTGGCCGAATGATTTTTTGATACCGGTTCGGTTCCTAGTTTTGGGCTCGCTTCAAGGTTATGATGGAGGTGCTTTACCTATAGGATTTGGTCAGCACATACCAAAATTGTTTAATAAATTAATAATTATTTTATATAATTTTGAAAATTTTAGAGTTAAATAAAATTTATTTTAATGATTAATTGGATTGAATTTTTAGAGTAAATAGGAATTAAGTTTATAATCTTATTTTTATAATTTTAATTGAAAAATCTGTGGATAATATATTTATTTGTGAAAAAATCATATAATGAGTTTACTAAATGTTATAAAATTATCTCTATAAATTTTCAGAGCATTTGAATATGTAAGTAATTCAGTAAAAATTTCTAATTCTACTTTGGTTAAGTAAATTACAAAAATCCCATAAATGGCTCATTTACGATGTGATCAAAATCGTTAACCGTAATCGTTAATTGTTTTCCAGACTATTAATTATAATCGAATCGTTTATCAAATTCACGAAATTTAATATTATAAAGTTTTAACGATTTTTTTGTTTGCTAAAATTTCACATCTAGGTTTTTTTTTGCCATTTCATATAATACATTGATCAATAGAAAAATATATAAGGTGTAAAATAAAAAAAAATTATAACCATCGAAAAAAACTTTCACGCAAAATATATAATATTTTAATATCTAAAATAAAGTAAATTAATCTTAAAATTATAACAAAAAGAAATTTTCACATATTGAGCTCCAATCACTACAACAATATTATGTAAAACATGTTTCAAACACAAAAAATAATTCTATACTTATAGGTTGTGACTAAGTTAAGAAATGAAATTATAGTTTATTCATAAAACATATAAGATGATATAATTACATTTGGTGAAATTGGGTAAATGATTATGGTTAAATTTTGTGTCATAACCATTTATATTTCTAATCGATTTAGTTAAATTAATTGAATTTTTTACCATTTTATAAAATGGTGAATAATTTCCATACCATACTTGTGTCATTTAATTTGGTACAATTAGTAAATCGACTAGCCATTTATACCTAAGGATGTAAACAAGTCAAGCTTGGTCACAAGCATTTTATGTTCGGCTCAATTTAGCTTGAACTTGTGCTCGTTAATTTTGTATTAAAAAAACTCTGCTAGAAATAGATAGTTTGTTGAATAATGAATAGAGTTTGAGTTAAAAAGTATTCGACTCGGCTTTGCTCAAAACTTGATCTCGATTTGTTCAAACTCGAAAAAATACTCGGTTCGACTCGGCTTGCCAATGCTATTATGATCACATTAAACTTATATAGTGTTTGAAATAAAATTTTAATCTTATGTAAATCAAGCATGAGCCAAGTACAAATATTCGCCCGGCTTAAAAACATAGTGAGTCAAACACGAGCTAAGCCCAAACACTATGAATTTTGGAGGAGCTCGGCTTAGCCCATAATACATCAAAGCTCGTCAATCACTAAAACAAGCTCAAACATGATTGCAAAAAATCAAGCTGAATTCAAAAACATCCCTATTAGGCTCGGCTCGGCTCGTTTACACCCTTTCACCTTTACCAAGTCATACCAAAGCACTTAATTGTCTTAAACCCACATACCAAACTAAACAATTTACCATGTAAATTTTTACAACCCAAACTTGAACCCAACTCGAACCATTTAGCAAACCCAAACTCTACCATTTAAAATCTGATTATATTATAAAAAATTAAATTCAATGACACTATAAAAAATATATTAGAAATAATTATCTAAAAGAATAAAGAGATTAAATAGGTTAATACAAAAAAGATAAAAATATATTAATTTTACATATAAACATGCATGTCTCTATAATAAAGTTTAAATCATATTAAATATAATTTTTATAAAAAAAAATTATATTATTGAAATAGGGTGTTGGGTACCCGGTCCACAGAACAAACCCGAATATTATAAAATGGGTATTATGTATTATAAAACTAAATTCGATTATATAAATATCAAATTCAGTCTATTTAAGTTTAGTTAAGTCGGGTTTCGTGATAGACGCACTAGCCGTTAGCTACAGCTCGTTCACATTTTATATTATAATAATGAACACTTAAAAATTTTAAATTATGGCTTAGCATAATTCAGAGTAATACATTAAAGAAAAATTCTAATACTTAATTCTTAAATTATGGTATAGTTATAATTCAGAGTAATATATTAAAGAAAAGTCTAAATAATATACAACTGAGCTTTGGATAATAATTGATAATTTACGTTCCAGACGAATTTGATTAAGTTGGTATTATTATTTAAGATTTTAGAAAATCTCCCTTTTAATATTTTTATTTATATTTCTGAACTAAAATTAGATTTTCTAAACGTAATTTCGAAGCCAGCCCAACAAAGAAGAAGATGACAAGCCTAAATTTACTCCATTTTGAATCTGAAATTCAGACCAAGCATTTATTTTTCATTAAACCAAATAAAATATGATTAGCTATAAGCTTACTAAGTGCACTTCTCTTGTATTAGTTAATTGTCAAGCATATCAATGCAAAATAGAGGTCCGGGAATCAAATTAGTGTCTGATAATCCATATAGTAACAATTGATTATCATCATGAGGAGTATATTGTTTCCGGACCAAAATTTGACCTACAACAATAAACAGAGATAGCATCAACTCTGGTGTTCAAGTAATCAAGCTCATAAATCACATGAACATTCTCCACCCCCCCTCATCATCAATGGTAGAACAGAGCATCAACAAAACCAATATGCTCCCCTCCTCCATTAAACCTCAAGGATGTTAGAATTGTAAAATCATCATATTAACATTGACATTAGGCCAGTATTTATATAGCAATTAGAAGTATCTAGATGACTTGTGCAACAAGTAGAGCAGAGCAATGTCGTTGCACATTAACTATCAAAAGAATTCAGATGACATTACATTCTATTTTCACACTTTAAGAGTATACTTTACACTATACTCTTATTACAGATTATATTCTTATTACCCCCCTTCATCATCAATGGTAGAACAGAGCATCAACAAAACCAATATGCTCCCCTCCTCCATTAAACCTCAGAGGATGTTAGAATTGTAAAATCATCATATTAACATTGACATTAGGCCAGTATTTATACAGCAATTAGAAGTATCTAGATGACTTGTGCAACAAGTAGAGCAGAGCAATGTCGTTGCACATTAACTATCAAAAGAATTCAGATGACATTACATTTTATTTTCACACTTTAAGAGTATACTTTACACTATACTCTTATTACAGATTATATTCTTATTACCCCCCTTCAAGCTATAGGCTCAGAGAGACCAAGCTTGCAAGCTAAACTCATGAATCTTTCAGCAGAGAGAGGCTTGGTAAAAATGTCAGATACTTGAGCAGAAGTAGAAATGTATCTAGTCTCAAGCTTTTGCAAAGCCACTTGTTCTCTCACATAGTGATAGTCTATTTCAATATGTTTTGTGCGAGCATGAAAGGCAGGATTAAGAGATAATTGCAATGCACTCTGGTTGTCGCAAAATAGGACTGGAGTAGTAGGCAACAAGACTCGAAGATCATGAAGCAAGTATGTAAGCCAAGTAATTTCAGCAGTTGTGGCTGCCATTGCTCTATATTCAGCCTCTGTGCTAGACTTAGCCATAGTAGTCTGCCTTTTTGCACTCCAAGAAATGACATTCCTACCAAGCATTGTACAAAAACCAGTTGTGGAACTCTTGGTTTGTTTACAGCCAGCCCAGTCTGAATCAGAATAAGCAATTAATTCCAATGAGGAGTCTGCCCGAATGAAATGTCCCATGCTTATAATACCTTTGAGATATCTTAGAATGCGTTTTACCATCTGAAAATGGTAAGTGTTTGGTTTATGCATATGTTGGCAAACGCAATTCACCGCAAAAGAAATATCAGGTCTGGTAATTGTCAAGTATTGTAGAGAGCCAACTAACATCCTAAAGAAAGATACATTCTCATAATCACGGGCAGATTCAGAAGATATGTCTGGAACAACAATAGGTGTATTGAGAGGCTTGCAGTCCACCATCATTGCTTTTTCCAATAAATCACATGCATATCGTTGCTGAGACAAAAACAAGCCTTGAGGAGTTCGTGTGAATTCAATTCCCAGGAAATAATGAACCAATCCAAGATCAGTCATCTCAAAATTAGATTTGAGAAGTGAAATGAATTCAGATATTAAAACTTTAGAACTGCCAATTATCAACATGTCATCAACATATAGAAGTAACACTAAGGCATGACCTTCATGATGTTTGACAAACAAAGAAGGATCAGCAGTACTTGAAACAAAACTCTGAGAGAAGAGAAAAGTGCTAAACTTTTCATACCAAGCTCGTGGTGCTTGTTTCAATCCATAGAGAGCTTTGTGAAGTTTGCAAACATGTGTGGGAAACTGTTTATTTTTTAAACCAGGAGGTTGATGAATATAGACTGTTTCATTAAGAATTCCATTGAGAAAAGCATTCTTTACATCAAGTTGATTGATGTCCCAGCCCTTAACAGTAGCAATTGTCAGGACAGTTCGCATGGTAGATGACCTAACTACAGGAGAAAAAGTTTCAGAGTAATCCACACCTTGTTCTTGATTATACCCTTTTGCAACAAGTCTTGCTTTAAGCTTATCAAGAGTATTATCAGCCTTGTATTTTGCTTTAAACACCCATTTTACTCCAATAACATTCATATCTTCTGTCTTTGGTACTAAACTCCAAGTTTGGTTCTTTTCTAGAGCAAAGATTTCATCTCTCATTGCCTCTATCCATCGATCATCCTTTAAGGCTTCTTGAACTGAAGTAGGCTCTTTGATAACAACCTTAGTTGATGCTAGAGCATATCGAGGATTAGGTTTAACTACTCCAGCTTTAGACCTTGTTATCATAGGATAAAAGGTTGAATTTGAATGCATAAGAGTGCTGTCAAACTTGGCTTCATGCGACGAAGAGGAAATGGAAGTGGATGACTCAGCTATATCAGATACTATAGGAGACAATTCATTCTCTTGTAGTGTATCAACAACCTGATGTTTACTTCCTGAAATTGTATCTCCTGGAGTTGGAATCATACTCTGGCATGGCCTGAAGGATGAGATTTTCTGGACAACAGGTTTATCAACAAATTTCTCCAAAGGAAATAGGTGCTCATCAAAAATCACATGTCTGGACATGTATATCTGACCAGTTTTGGGATCAAGACATTTGTAGCCCTTGTACATAGATCCATAACCAATGAATACACACGGCAAGGATTTTGGAGAGAACTTATGCTGTGGATAATGACGCAAACATGGATAACACAAACATCCAAAAGTTTTGAAGGCTTTGTATTCAGGAATTTTGCCAAATAGTAATTCATATGGAGATTTATTGTCAGGTAAAACTCGTGAGGGCAACCTGTTCAACAAGAAGACTGCAAATTGAAAACTCTCATTCCAATACACCATGGGAGTTTTTGAATGAAACAGTTGTGTTAGACCTGTTTCAACAATGGAACGATGTCTCCTTTCCACTACTCCTGCCTGTTGTGGAGTATATGGACAGATAAATTGATGTAAGGTTCCATTTTCTTGAAAATGTCTCCTTAGTTTTTCTAATTTAAATTCTCCTCCACCATCTGAATGGAAAACTTGTATTTTTCTTTCAAATTGTGTGTGAACCATTGTCTCAAATTGAAGATAGATAGAGACAAAGTCTGCTTTATTCTTTAAAGGATAATACCAAGTAAGCCGAGTACAATCATCAACAAAACTCACATAATATCTATATGAAGCCCTAGAAATAACAGGAGCTGGTCCCCATAGATCACAATGAATCAAATCAAAAGGTTTGACAGACTTATTAACAGACAACTCAAAAGGTAAACACTTTGATTTCCCTAGTTGACAAGCCACACAAACATCAGTCGAAGCAGGCTTGTCATTTACTTTGATCAAACCTTGAGCTTGTGGTAGCTTCACAAGGGATATAGAACAGTGTCCAAGTCTGTTGTGCCAGATATCATAGTCAGTTGTAATCTGCCTATTTGAAAAAAAAACTTTTTGTCTTTGAATGTCTAATATGTAGACATTCCCTCTTTTCCTTCCTTCAACTATCAATTTCCCGGATATTCTATGTTTGATACAAACTTTATTAGTTGAAAAACAGACATCAAAAGGCATGTCAGCTGATAACTGTATAATGGAGATAAGATTATGTTTAAGTGAAGGCACTAACAATACATTATATAGTTGCAAATTTTCAGACATAATATGAAGAACAACAGTACCAATATGAGTTATAGGTAGAAAATCTCCATTACCAATCATAACCGAGTCAGCTCCTTCATATGCTGTCAAAGAAGTAAACAATGAAGAATTGTCAGACATATGTGAGGAGGCACCTGAATCAGGAATCCATTTGTTGGCATCAACATCTGAGATCTGTTGAGCAGATAAGGCTTGATGCACAGAAGGTGTCTTCCACTTCTTGTTGAACCTTTTCCAACACTTGTTTGCCGTATGTCCGAACCTGAGACAAATCTGGCATTGAAATTTTGACTTTGTGGAGAATTGTGGATCATCCTTTCCAGATGTTTCTTCTTTTGTGAATTCTGTATCAGTAAAACGAATTTGTGCACTTTGATTCTTGGAGACATCACTCTGAAAACCAGGGTTCTGTGGGGTAAAATTCTGATTTTGTACAGGAGTAAACTGTGGTCTTTTGAAAATCCTTTGAGTAGCATAAGCAACCTGATTTTGACTGTGATGATGATGTTTCAGAATCCTTGATTCATAGGATAGTAACATATTCATTAGATCATTGAGCGATGGCATAGGAGGCCTCAACATCATGGTAGTAAACATTTGATAATCACTTCCTAGCCCTTGTAGCAGCCAAAAACATTTTCTTTCTTCAGTTAGGGGTTTCCCAATTGCTCCAAGTTCATCAATAATAGTCTTAAACTTCAACATATATTCAT
>JAVDBV010085217.1:0-12418 GCA_032619315.1 Piper longum | reverse complement strand
GAGATCCTTAGGTTATATATGTATTGCAAGATAGTGTTAGTGGCAATCTTATATAAATGGATGCATATGGACAGAATCAGAGAACAAGACATTATGACATCTAGATGGGATGACCATAGTGGTCCGATTGTTCAGTAAGCGTACTAGCATGAACGTGACCCATAGCCAAGGTTCGACAGATCAAATGGTTAGCAAATAATAAGATACGCAGTTTTAACTCATTTAGAGTTTTGCCTAGCCAAAGAGATATATTTGACTCGTATTAGAATTTTGGCATATATGATGGGTTTAGTGAGGGAGTGTCTATTAGGGAGACATTATTTTCCTTGTGCTTCGCTAGCACGATTAGGTCCTTACATTGAGACATATGATTGGGCCTTTACCTCGAGTATAGGAGGTACCTTTATGGTAAATTTAGGACTTACAGTGCGGGTAGCCGATGACAAACTCGTTCGGAGGAGACAACCTCAACCAAGATTGGGAGTGATGCAGACAGAGACTTCAGTCTTAGCGGATCATGTTGACTAGATAGAGGGATACCAGTGTATGTTCATCTCGACTTATAGCTTTGCTTGAGAGTCTACCACAACGGTAGTAGTCATGTGAGTTAAGATTAGTACTACAAATCGGTACGGGACGGCAAGTCATACACCATTGAAGAATGGACGAGACACTGTCAAAGCTCAATATGAGTCCCCGTAGACTCAAGGAGAGATAGTGGTTCTTTAGGTTATTTGAACCCCATCATTTTAGAAGTGCATGACTAGTACGGTATCGAGAAACACATGCCTACTGTTAATTGATTGAACTAGAGCCACTTGGGAGCCGTCTCTTAGACTCGTCGTTGATTGGCTATTTCATAGGCTGGCCACTTATGGTAGAGTCTAATCATGATGATCTTAGAGACTTGTCCATGGACCTACCCATATTTTTGAGCCACTCATGTCCCTATATAGAGTTTTATTACCCCATTATGACTCAAACAGATATCCTTACATCACCACAGGTAGACACATAATGCCAGATTATGTGAGGATGAGAAACCTCCCAGTTAGAGCCCTAGAATACTATGACCATTTTTCCATTAGATCCAGTCTCTCTTCATATGACCAGAAATGTCCAACATAGCCAAGCCTCTACCCAAGTATGTTCACGCTCACCTTTCTAGATATATGAGTCTTGCTAGATATTTTTCCATATGGTTGAGATGAGTATACATTGAACAGCGCACATGCTACATAACAGATGCAGACTCCACAGGTTCATGCAGAGTATGTTTTCATACTCCTTGAGACACGCTGTACATGTACAGGTGTTTTCACCTCCATTCCATCACAGGGAGGCCTCTTCTATAGCAGTTAGTATATATATAGATAGTTACAATAGCCATATCATGCAGTAGAGTCATAGGGAGCAGTCTAGTTCCTCTTACAGGGACAGATGAGTGTTTGACTTAGATTGGCGATAGTGATCCATGTAGTTCATTAGTATATACCTTTATTTAGTACTAGAGTCCACCGTATGCTAGCAGAACTCGCATCACACCTTAGTATAACTGCAAGATCTAGAATAGAGTGCTTTGAGTGTACACCTAGTTGACCTATCACATTGATGAGGATCAGGGAGATATGGGTAGATGTTAGGTCGTATGCTTGCACTAATATAATTTTTCCTAATGTAGTTCAAACTAGTACCCTATAGTACTCTAGAGTACCTACTCCACTACCCAGTAGACCCTTAGGGGTGAGCTTAGATTTTTCATGCAGATGTCATTGCATTTTAGTCCCCATAGTATGTAGTGACCCTAAGAGTTAGTCTAGCGAGATGACTCAAACATGCATGGTCAGTCCAGAGAGACCATTCGATCATTCATGGTTAGTCTAGTGAGAAGATTTAAGCATGTATGGTCAGCGCAGACCAATTATCCTAGTATGTATGACATGTTTTGTCAGATGATTCGAGCACGTGTAATCTATCTAGCTAGATTAGTGTGGAGCTTGTGAGCTTTGTCAGCATTCAGACTTCTAGCTTCATGTTGGTACGCTTGGATAGTGTGAAGCTAGCTTTCGACGGAGAGCTACCACTATGTCAGCAGGATGGCATCTTCAGTTAAGTCCTCCAATTGCACCTGATGTAAGAAATTCCGAGGGCCACAGGTTCGTAGGACTCTCTCCCTCTCTGCTTGACTCCTTGCGTATTTGGTTTAATCGTATTTTAGACGTAGGATGACATCGAAAGGTTTTTATCGGATCCTTCCGATGTCAGGTCATTTAGCCGTGTTTTTACACATGTTTAATAAAACTACAAGGATGAGATCCCTTTTTGGTTTTCGAACTTAAGCTCGAGAAATGTATGATATCAGCCTCTTCCCTAAGCCTATTATATAAGTACGCGCTGTTTTACAGATTTCACGAATAAGAGAATGAGTGGTGCGGAGATATATATATGGACCGCGCTAGTACTCCTTCAAACCATGAGGTAGTGCGGGTGTATGATGGTACTGTGTAATGCAGCGCATTTCCGGAATATGTGGCACTAACTTAATTATTCCTTTTGCCATTTGAGTACAGTGGCGGGTGATATGGAAGGTGTGAGGGCGTAAGCGCTGTATGTATGTATGATTATGATTATGAGCCGTGCATGCGAGCCGGCATTTGTTTAAGTATGTTTGCTTACTGCCCGGTGTGAGGCATTATTGAAGTTTCATATGTTTTCGTGGGTAATAGAATACCCATTTGCCAGATTGTATTAGTTATTTTTCGGACCAGTAACATTCGGTCTTGATGGTTTTCTTATAATATATGTCTCGTAAATCCTATATCGACTTCGGCAGAAGGAAAGATAAATGCTACACACACTTGAGTTCGACCTAAGATTTTCTTTCTTGCATTTATTTATATTTGATGTATTTTGATGTTTATTTAACAATGTCTTCCATTCTCATGACACTAAGAGGGTTATTTCGATCTATTTTATGGATCGAGCGTCACTGACTAATAATATTAAACATGTCTCGACTCGATCGTAACATTTCGGATCCGGTTCTTAAGTGAACCAAAATCGGGGTGTTACATAGTTTATGTCATCAACCCATTATAAAATGTCATAATTTTCGCTCAAGGTTGAATGCCATGGTAGGGACACTTCAACAAGTCCTTCAACCTCTCTAATATGACATGAAAAGACTCCTTCTCCATCTGAAATTAAAAAATAGAAGATCTCATTACTGAATACATGCCATCTCTACCCAACTGCCTGCTCTAAAGATAGGTGGAATGAGCAAATTTCCACCATATCTTCCCCATGTATTACATTGCTTTGGTGGCCACTAGCACTTGTAAGTAAGGTGAAAACCACATGTGCTTTAAAATAATGTTTGACGTGTTGAACCACTCAACTGCCACACCTGGATTAGTACTGTCGTAGAACAGTTGCCTACAATTCTTCAGAATGTGGCCGACATCCCATCGCTCTCTATATTGAGTTCCTGACTTACGTGCACCTGAACTCTCTCATGAGGTAAACTGCCAAGGCGTTGCAGTCTCATCCTGATTGCTCATCGCATCTCTCAGCATTGGTGCGAACAATGGCATCACATGTGGTGGCATCACATACTGACCAACTGCCGAGGGAGCAACTAGACCATGTTGAACATACCCTAAGAGTTACACATACCCTAAGTGCTCCTCAGATGCTAGGGTAGAATTAAAACTCATATCTCATCAGATGCCAAGGTATCATATCATAATACTTAGTCATCATATGAACTCTTAAGGGCATGAGTCGTGCGCTCCTCATATCCACATGTCTTAAACAAACTGCACACTTGCAAAATAGGGTATGGGTACTTTGCATGAGCGCGTCATCTGTTTCAGGACTTTGAGGCTTAGCACCTTGGAGAAGAATTGTTACTATTTTCCCAAAGCTTAACTCCCTGCTGTACAAGTAGATAGGAAAGATTCAATAAAAGATTTGCACACATATACGCACCAAAGTCTGAAATTATAACCATAGCCGAGCAAAACATACAAAGTTTGGGACATACCCTCATTTGAGTAGTACATCATAATATGACAGTTACAGAACAAAAATAAACAATAACTATACCCCCGCATTCCGTGAGCCATCAGATCCTCCCCCAGGGATACACACCTACATACATAATAAAAAAATGTCTGTAATCGCAAGATCACTAAATCCATGGGTAACTAGTAAAGTAATCAAATCAGCAAAGAGATATTGAAACATCCACAGAAAGGCTGAAACTTAAAGAATAACTACTCACTGGGTAATAAGTAGAAGAAGACTTCAGTAACAATGTCGAACTCGCAGGTGAGGCTATGGATCTGCTTGTGAGGAGGGGTAATTCATACACATACACAACACATAATGTACACATACCATACCAGCATACAAGATTACACATACAAAACATGCATACTAGCAAAAACTCCACGCAGGTTGTCTATCTTAATAGTCTTAGAGGTTGGCTTTAATACCAATTTATCACACCCGGATTTGGCCCAAGGCCAGAGAAAATCATGATGATAGACTTGCCAAACTATTCATTGAACTAGCTTAAATTAAATGAACACTGCAGAAGTAAATCTTAACCTGTCAGGAGGCTTTAGACGAGAAAACCTATGCAGTATGACTACCATATATATGCTTATATAATACACTTTAAGGAGGCTTTATACTTAAAGGCTACCAATATACTCATTCCAAGTTGTAGAAGAGGCCTACCCCCTTTACAACAGAGAGGTTGAGCTTAAGTCCAACGAATGAGCTGGTTTATATAGTTAGGCTACAAGATTGATTGTTACGTATGTTGTTACTTAATGACATGATGTGAAAAGTTAAACGATTGGTTTCCTGTTTCACATATCCAAAGCGCATAAAGAAAATTAAAACACAAACATCATTTCATGCCAGGGTATCATACCTTAACACTTAGTCTCATGTGGACTCTTTAAGGGTATGAGCTGTGTGCATGTCAGACTCACATCTTTAACAAAGTGCACAGCTGCAAAACAGGTCTTTGGTTGCCTCTTAATACTCATCAATAGTTCCAGAACTTTGAAGCTTAGCACATTGCAAAGGACAAGTTAATATTGCCCAACGTTTAGCTTCCTGCACAACAAGTGGGTAGGAAAGATTAAAGAAAAGATTAGCACACATATAAGCACCAACGTCTGATTTCATATCCATAGCTGTCCAAAACGTACAATGTTTGGGACGAGCCCTCTTATGAGTACATCATAATACAACATTTAGGGACATATCAAAATACATCACTAAAATGCACAACAACCACACCCCCACCTCCAACAAGCCATCGGATCCACCCGCCAATGCCGACCGGCACTAAGGATACTTAGCTTTATACATAATAAAAAAATGTCAGTAATCGTAAGATCATTGAGTCTATTGTTAACTAGTAAAGTAACCAAATTGGGAAATGGAAGTTGAAATATTGATGAAATGGCAAAAACATTAAAGAGTAACCACTCACTCGGTAATAAGTGGAAGAGTTAAAGTAACACTTTCAGATAAACACTGGGGCGACAATATCAAGACCTTACATACATACCATAAATTTATGCACTTATCCCCTTGCAACAACCTCCTCACAATTGTCATGGTTTCATGTTGTGCAACTATATTAACAGAGTAGGGGTGATAAATAAGTTACGTGAGTAGTGTTAATCAGTTTATCTGTTACTCAGTAGGTTAGTTATAAATCTGTGTTCAATTTTATTAAGCTATCATGCTTATGTTCAGTTTCGTAAAAAAACAAGTTATTCCGTACATTTCCATGGTATGTTATCTATGGATGCATGTTATGAATATTGATTGTGTTGCTAAGGAGAATTGCAATTTAATCACTATTTCTCTTACTTCTTAACTTATTCCAAAACACATTATTGTGTTCAGTATGGAGTGGATATATTTATATTTACCTAGGTAAGTGTTTTTTAGGAGTGAAAGGATGAAGATTCTCAATACTTAGGAGTTTAGTTATCTTTTTTATTTACATGTTTTCGGATAACAGTCTTAGTAGACTTGTGGTGAGAGGTATTCAATTGTTAAACATATAAGTATAGATTTCTAATTTCTATTTTATGAGTAAGCAAGTGTCGATCCGGCTCATTAGTTTATTCCGCTGTAATTAGATATATGTATGTAAGTTAGATATTCACTAGTAATGCTAATGATATAGTATTACGCATGTTATAAAATTTGGGTTGTTACAAAGTTGGTATCAGAGCACGGTCACTTTATTATACATGTTAAATTGAATTAGAAATCTACCGGGTTAACATAACCTACCAGTACCATATCAGTTATAAGAAAGACAAGAGGATTTTGACTAATGTTTACCAAAAGTATTGAGTTCTTATTAGTTATTTTTTGTCTAGCACACATAAAAGAAGAATTGAATTGGAGTTACTATAGGATGACGGTGATGAATGTTTTTGATGGAACAACATAAAGGAGTTCTTTTGGACCTTCTTGGGAAAAGTGCTCTCAAAGTTAATATTACCATTTTGTAGTCGTAGGTTTTCGATAGGCTGTTGTGATATGCCATGTGCATTGGCTTAAAATCCAAGTGGTGCTTGAGGCTTTGGCCCAGAAGATTGGTTACTGCTCCACCATAAATTTAGATGATTACTCCAACCAGGGTTGTAAGTATGGGAGAGTGGACTTTTCTGATTCTTGTTGAAGATTCCATAATAGTTGATTGCTTCTAAGATGATAAAGGCACAACTGATACAAAGTATGAGCATCACCACACCATTCACAATACATGATTTGTCCAAGTTGTGCCCTTGTCTGGGACTGATTTTCTTGAATTTACATTTTTACACATTGCAGCAAGTTGGGCAGACTTGACATTGATAGCATCCATTTTTACATATTGCTTCTTGCAGTTCTGTCATAAACCAATTGATGATGGCTGGAAGACTTCTCCACTAACTCATAAAGATTCTTCAGAAGTTTTGGTCATGATTCTATTGCATAAACAATAGACTTAATTTGTGTCATCAACCAATTTTAATGTCTTAATTTTCGCCAAAGGCTGAATACCATGGTTTGGATACTTCTTCAACAAGTCCTTCAAAGTCTTTCATATGGCATAGAAAGAATCATTTGCCATCTGAAATTAAAAAATAGGAGATCTCATTACTGAATTGAACAATTATAAATGGGGGAAAATACTTCAGAATAAACTTTCATGCCATCTCTTTCCAACTGCCTGCTCTGAAGATATGTGGAATGAGCAAATTTTCACGATATCTTCCCCATCTTTGCATTGCTTTGGAGGCCACTTGCACTTATAAATCAGGTGAAAATCGCATGCATTGTAAAACAATGTTCGATGTGTTGAACCACTCAACTGCAACCTCGATTACTAATGTCGTAGAACAGTTTCCTACAGTTCTTCAAAAAACGGTCGACATCCCATCGCTCTCAATATTGAGTTCCTGACTTATGTGCACTAGAACTCTCTCATGAGGTAAACTGCCAAGGCATCGCAGTCTCATCCTGATCACTCATTGCATCTCCCGGCATCGGTGTTAACAATGGCATATTAGGTGGTGGCATCACATATTGACCAACTGTCGGGGGAGCAACTAGACTATGTTGAATATACCCTAAGTGCACGAGTAGAATTAAAACACCTATCTCATCAGATGCCAGGGTATCATATCGTAACACTTAGTCATCATATGAACTCTTTAAGGGTATGAGTCTTGTGCTCATCAAATCCACATGTCTTAAACAAACTGCACATCTGCAAAATAGGGTTTTGAGTACCTTGTATGAGCCCGTCATCTGTTCCCAAAGCTTAACTCCCTGCATAACAAGTAGATAGGAAAGATTCAATAAAAGATTTGCACACATATATATAAGCACCAACGTCTGAAATGATAACTATAGCCGAGCAAAATATACAAAGTTTGGGACATACCCTCATTTGAGTACATAATATGACATTTACACAACAAAAATAAACAATAACCACAACCCCGCATCCTGCTGGCCATCAGATCCTCCCCCACGGATACACACCTACATAGATAATAAAAAAATGTCTGTAATTGCAAGATCACTTAGTCGGTGGGTAGCTAGTAAAGTAGTCAAATTAGCAGATACATATTAAAACATCCACAGATAGGCTGAAACTTCAAGAACTTTAGTAACAATGTTGAACTCGCTGGTGAGGCTATGGATCTGCTCGTGAGGAGGGCTTCATACACATACACAACACATAACGTACACATACCATACCAGCATACACTTTTTAGGAGTGATAGGATGAAGATTCTCAATTCTTAGGAGTCTAGTTATCTTTAATTTATATGTTTTCGGATAACAGTCTTAGTAGACTTGTGGTGAGAGATATTCAATTGTTATACATATAAATATAGATTTCTAATTTCTGTTTTATGAGTAAGCAGTGTCGATCCAGCTAATTAGGTTTATTCCGCTGTAATTAGATATATGCATGTGAGGTAGATATTCACTAGTAATGTCCACGATATAGTATTATGAATGTTATAAATTTTGGGTCATTACAAAGTTGGTATCAGAGCATGGTCACTTTGTTTTACATGCTAAATTGAATTAGAAATCTACCGGGTTAATAAAACGTACCATTACCGTATCCCTTATAAGAAAGACTAATAGGATATTGACTAATGTTTACCAAGAGTATTGAGTTCTAATAGTTATTTTTTCTCTAGTCGCTTAAAAGAAGAATTGGATTGCAGTTAATATAGGATGACGGTGATGAATCCTTTTGATGGAACAACAAAAAGGAGTTCTTTTGGACCTTTTAGGGAAAAGTGTTCTTAAGGTTAATATTACCGTTTTATAGTTGTATGTTTTCGACAAGTGATTTCCCATTCTGTAATTAGATGCATGTTGCGGACAACTGGTGAAAACATGGATGTTGGTGTGAATATTCCATTGATTGTTTTCTAAATCATCACTTTTGATTGAAGAAAGTGTTTTCATTAAAACCTTTAAGTAAGATTACTCTGCTACCTAGAATGTCTCTCAACTAGACCATTCAAAATATTTTAAAATATTAGTGTTGCAGAGTATATGAGATAAATTTGGGAACAAAATTTCCTATCATGGGGTTAGAGGGCATAATTCCCGACAATTTTTTTTTTATAGTGATGTACGGGTAGAGTATAATATTGGAATTATGAATTTTTTAAGGTGACGTTCTCAATTTATCTAGTACTCCAAAAATACTAAAATAGTCGGGGGTCGCACTCTACCCCCATGCATGTTAGGGTTGCACTGCACGTACTCTACCCATAGGGTCTAGTACTTCACCTACGGGTCAAGTTTGGTTGAGGATACCGTCTTTGTTCGTCTTAAAAGTAGGTGTTCTTAGAGAGTGTTGGTGAAATTGGCCGATTCCACTCGGAATCGACCCATTTAAAGTGGATTGAGAGCGATCCGATCCGATTTAGGCCTCGAATCTATGGGAATCGAATCAAGCTCAAAATCGCTCATTTACCCCTATTCCGTCCAATTTAAAACCAATTCGGAGTAGGGGTAAATCCGAAAAAATCGGTTTTGTGGTAAATGACTAAAATACCTACTCTCTGGGTAAAATAAATTATTTAAACATGGGTAAAGTTGGAATTTTAATTTTAAAAACTTACCCCGACCGGGTCTCCTCCTCTCTGCCGGCCCAACTCCTGTCTCCGCCTATCTGTTGCTGCGACATCACCTCCGACCTCAGCTCTGACCTCACTTCCGACCACGCCTCCGACCTTACCTCCGAGGCAGGGGGAGGACGAGGTGGCGATTGGGGCGCAGTGAGGGCGAGCGGCATGTCGATTGGGTCATGGCGAGGGTGTGCGTTGGGCCGATTGGGATGTGGAGGGGTCGAATGGCAGCAAGGTCGGATCAGGCGAGGCGGCATCGTGGGGTTGCAAGCGGGGACGAGGTGTGCCAGGGAAGGGGGTGGGGTGAGAATTGGGGTAAAGTTTTAAAAAATCCGGTGGCATTTTCGTAATTAAAAGTTGACTCGACTCCGACTAGTATAAAAAATAATAACTAATTCTAAATAAATCATAAAACAATCCGGTTGCATTTTCGCAAGTTTGGATCGTATTCCCCATAACTTGTCAAGAAAGGAGAGCTAGGACAGGTATTCTAAGAGAAATCATGAACGTTAATAGTTGAAACCTAAATGACAATTTCATTGAGTATATGCATGTATGTCATGAATCATCATGCTTTATTGATTATTGAATAGAATTGGTTATAAAATGTTTGGAAGTTCATGTTTTTATGCATGTTTCATATAAGATTAACATTGAATTGTTGTCATAAACTAAGAAGATGTTCTATGATTGACTTTGATGTCATGTTTTCAACATCATAATTAAGCAAATCATAAGATAAAACAATGCATTAGAAATGTCTGCATGATTTGTTTCCTGTTTACGAACAAATTTATGAATTTTATAGTCTCAGAAATTTGTTGGGTAAATTATTATGGATTAAAAACCTTCTACAACCCATAATGTTATGCTTAGCAAGCTTGAAAATGTAAACTTCGTTTCACTCAATTCTGATAAAAATTTGATGAAGAACAATAAAAACAAAATAGGTTTTGCCTCAGTGCCGTGGTGATTGGTAGCAGTGTTGTGGCACTGGCAAAAATAAAAAAAAGGGTTTGAGGAAGAATGTCGTGGCGCCTAAAGAGGGGCAGTGAGCGCCACTGCACTGAAAACATAATTTCCCCGACTTCGTACACACCTTTCTAAAACAGTTATAATTTTGGCTGTAGAACTCTTATTGAAGAGATTCTTTTTGCGTTATGTCTATCATGACCTTTAGTTTGTTCCCAAAAATTTTTTAAAGGTTTTGGTTAAGTATCCTGGGAGGTATGTGTTTCTAAATTTGAGGGTTATTGATTGATGTATGCTTCAAGTATATATGTTTGTTACTGATAATCACTGTATTATGATTGTATCATGTTAAATACATGTTTTATGTGTTTTTTGCGTATTGTAAGAGTATCATGTCCATGTTATGTTATGTCATATCATATAGACATGGGTAAATTAGTCAGGGTGTTAATATACATATATGAATGTCCAGACAGGAGTTGAGCAGCCATGCAACTAGGAGCTCAGACCTTGTCAACAATCCAGATTTGTCTAGTTGTACTTAGGGAGTTTTATGATCCCTTGCGTGCCGATGTTTATGTAATGACCCGCTATTTTAAACAATATTGTGGGCCTTATTGGCACGGTTTTACTCAAAAATATAACTAACTGACCCGCCCTAACCGGACCGGGTGTTACTTAAATGATACATAATTTATATTAAAGCAAATAAGTCTAACTCATTAAAATAATCATCCCACAGTCTTTAACTATTTCCAATAGCCACATTTATAACACAAGAGAATTAAAAAAAAAGAAGTCCACTCATTATCCGTTCACAAAACCTAAGTTCGTAAAAGAACCCCCAACCATACTTTTTTCCTCCTTAGATGAGCTGAAATCAAACAATCTTGATTGGCCTACATACCCAAGTCAGGATCAAGCTAAATGTAGTTCTATAGGCTCTCAGATCATTCTAAGATTATGGGCTCTCAGGTCATTCTCAGATTATGGGCTCTTAGATCATTTTGAGATTACGGCTCTCAGGTCATTCTAAGATTACATGCTCTAAGGTCATTCTAAGGTTACGGGCTCTTAGGTCGTTCTAAGATTACGGGCTCTTAGGTCATTCTCAGATTACAGCTCTGATGTCATATTGAGATTATTGGCTCTCAAGTCATTCTTAAATTACGTCCTCTCAGGTCATTCTGAAATTACGGGCTCTTATGTCATTCTGAAATTACAATCTCATAGGTCATTCTGAGATTATGGCTGTAAAACTCCATTTTTGGGTTAGAGTTTTATCCGATTTGAGTTTTGCCCTATTTGGGTCAGTATCGAGTTGGTTTGAGCGAGATCGAGCCAAACTAGTTTCAGATTATGAGTATGGGTCTACATGGCCGTATGAGCATGTTATAGTGGCTGATTATGCAAGACATCCAGATAATAAGATCATGAGTTATCAGTGTATGCTCAGGTATACGGATTTGTTTGTATGTGTTAGACAGGATTTTAGGCCTAGATTTAGGCCGTTGCGGCGTTTAGTATCCGTTTGGAATTTTTTGGGTACATCATTTGCATGCATCATAAGAATTTTAGATCACTCGATTTATGCCCCTGTGGGCCCAGTTTGATTGAGTTTAGTGTTTGAGGCCCATTTAGCCTTCTTACCTCGATACCCTCCTATATACTCAATTTCAAGACTCGAGTCAATTTCGAGTTCGGACGGTCTCGATCCGAACTTGCCGCCATATCTATAGTGCGTGTAC